>CM073772.1:2715563-2766815 GCA_037158775.1 Hetaerina titia
GGTGGAGCTGGAGGGAAGGGTTAGCAGGGGTTTGGGAGGCGAATGGATTGCGAAATAAAGAGGAGGGTTCGAGGGTGCGGGAGAGGATCATTTGCGAGGGTAAGGGTGTCGGAGGAGGATTCGGCGAGGGGGGATAAATAGAAAGAAGGTGGAAATGCGAGAGGGAGAGAGATGAAGGTGGAAAGGCGAAAGAGGGAGATAATCACAAATCCTGACAGTTTCGCGACGAGTTTAATTGGGTCTGTGACAATCGTCTCCCAAATATAATTCGTCCCAGGGTTGCATTCCCCGAAAGGCAGTTAGCTTACCTTGAATAGATAGCTGTATGGAAACTCTTTAATAAGGAGGCTTAATTCTTGGGCGAAAAATTTAGGCCGTTATTAACGAGAAGGATTCTTCGACGATTTGCCATTTCAGAGGCGCGATTTGGCCGGAAGCGAATGTCGGAATGGGCTCGATGGGTGGGGCGGGGGGGGGGGGCGAAAGTTCTAAATCCGTGAGGATTGATGACTTAACTAAACTCATCCGTTTTATTTTCTATCATTCGTAGATGAAAGGAGAATGAGTAGAATATGCAGTATGTATGAAAACGCTTGAATAGAAGTACCAACTCTAACACATTTTTGTAGAAACTCACGAACCCACCGCTGACCATTTATCCTTATGTCGTATCATCGGTGTAATACTATTACGAGGGTCATCCGGAAAGTAGTACCCGTTCGTGCCGCATGAAGTGTTGACGACGCGAGTAGCCGCTGGACGAGGTCAGATAGCTTCAGTGGCTTGTCTGCCTTCTCTGAGCCAAGTTGCGTGACGCTAGCATTGCCTGTGTTGTTTCTGTGATTGTTTACAATGTTTAAAAAAATTGAGAACGCCGCCAGTTGTGAAGTGAGGGCAGTGATTAAATTCCTCAATGCAAGAAACGTTCGCCCATGTGATATTCATCGCCAATTAAAGGAGGTGTATGGAGACAATGTAATGGACGAGTCGTCTGTTCGGCGGTGGTGTCGCAACTTCAACATGGGGAGGGGGAACACACACGACGATGAGCGTTCGGGGAGACCGTCTGTCATTACAGACCAACTGGTAAGCTCAGTTGACGAATTCGTGAGGAACGATCAGCGCGTCACAATTGATGACATCTGTGAGCATTTTCCCAATGTTTCTCGAACAATTGTTCATGAAATTGTTAAACACCATCTGCATTATGCAAAAATTTGTGCAAGATGGGTCCCTCGCATGCTTACAGATGAGCACAAAACCAAGCGTTAACTTTTTTAAGCGTTAAAACTTTTGCAGCAATTCAAATGGGAAACTTTCGACCATCCACCGTATAGCCCGGACTTGGCCCCTTCAGATTTTCATCTCTTTACAAAGCTTAAAGACTTTTTGGCAGGAAAAAGATTTGACAGCGATGAAGAACTTAAAGAAGGAGTGACCCTGTATCTCAATGAGCTGGCGGCGAAGGACTATGCAGCAGGAATACAGAAACTTGTCACACGTTATGACAAATGCCTTAATTTGCTTGGAGAATATGTTGAGAAGTAGTTTAAAGTATCCTCTTTCAAATAAAATTTTTTATGTTTGTTAATATTTACTTTTGTGTCTTTATTTCACGAACGGGTACTACTTTCCGGATGACCCTCGTACTTACGAAGGCTGTCAAGAAAGTAACTTACGTTTCGGCCTAGCGTGCTGCTATTTAGGGCGTATAGCCACCATCTTGTTGTCTAAACGTCCCTACACTCAGTCTACGCATCCCGCTGTGGTAGTGTGAGCAGACTGTGGTATTTCTATTCTTTGTTCACATTGCGAACTGTTAAAATGTGCGCAGCAATAGAAAATCCTACGAGTTGTGAAGTGCGATCTGTGATTGGATTATTACCGGTAAAAAACCACAAGCCAATTGAAATTCATGCGCAAATTTGTGGGGAGATGTATTGAGGCGGAATAATGAGAGAAGGCGGAGTGAGGCATTGGTGAGGCATTCAGTTTCAAAATGGCCACAGCACCAATGTTCACGACGAGGACACCGCAGTGGTCGGCCTAGCCTTGTGGCAGATGAACAGACGGACGACCCTATTGTTCTTGGACATTATTGATATCTGTCCGTTCACTCTTAAAATACAATTGGCGCACCGCACTGTCACTCATCACTAATTCGGTGCACAGCACAATGCTCTATGCCCTCCCGATGAATGCCTGGGTCTTTAAAGCTTATTGGCAGTAATGACCTTATCACCAAACGGATTTTCCATTTGGCGGGGTTGCCAATTGTATTGTTCATTTCGACTCGCTACTATGAACAAACGACAAGTGGCATAGCCTTCCAAACACTTGCAGCTCGAGGCGCACTGCCCAATTGGGTGTGTACGTCAATGCAGCAAGCATTGGGATTCCCCCACCACTTCGCTCGCCACACGCAAACGTAAGTTATTTTCTGGACAGCCCTCGTGTATGGAATACTCTCGATAGAAGTGCCATCAGTATCAAAGTATCAGTATCATCAAAGAAGTGCTAAGTATCAAGGATTACCTCGGAATCTTTCCCTAGACACCCAGAAACACCTATGGTCATTGCCACTGCACTGGTTCAGAGGTACCGGTACCTAGTTTTCTTGTTCTACTTACAAACCATTGAAAATATTTTTGGAATTTGGACTGGAGAAATACCTACGAATGAATCCCTAAGTAATGTTGCTAAGATACCGGCGTCTAGGGACTTTAGGAGAACCCAGTTGGTAGGGAAACCAGGGTTTTCTTGCTCTTTTGTGGGTGTTACCGGCTTCATTTACTTGATGGAAGGTGAGGTTATTGGAGGTGAGGAGGGAAGAAATTTGAACCCACCAAGGAGGACGCCGTTCCCTTCTCCCGGTCCCCCCGCCCGTCCGGCGCGTCGGGCGATAAGCGCTCTCACGCGACCCGGCACACATGGTCGCGCTTCCGGGCCCCGCGCCCCCACGCCCCCCCCCCCTTTCTCCCACCCCCGCGCCGCCTCCCTTCCTCACCCCCCGTCACAAAATAACGGCCCACGATATCCTTATTGCCCTCGAGGATTCCTATTAGCGAGCGATGTCTCCGGGCGCCTCTGTTTCCCATCCATCGCGGAGTCGCGTGTCGGAATTTCCAGGGCTGGAACTTGGTATTCGGGTCAGGTTGGAAGGTCGCGCACGCCATATGGCGGCTAATTTGTTTGGCACGCGAAATGGATGACGGACGCATCCAATTTAAACCGGCGCCCTCTCTACGCATAACGTTATGGTTTGCGGGCCGTAGAGACCCTGTCGATTTTGGCGGGATTCATTTCTACGCACGTTTTGGAACGCAGCCGCGGAGATTTGTGCTTTCATCGAGATTTTTCATTTCAATCTTCCAAAATGGTTGATACGGCGAATTGACTGCTTTCCCTGGCATCTTTTCCGTGTATATTTTTCAGTAAATAATCTATGGAGGTAGGAAGAATGGATGAAGAGCATATTGATCGGCAGTGGGATTTTGAAGATTGTAATAGAGGGTAAAATGTTAGGCAAGCGAGGAAAGGGGAGGAACAGGATAGGGATGTTGGATGGTATGAAGGGAGGAAGGAAGTACACAGAGATGAAGAGGGACCTGATGTAGCTTAGGTTGCTGAATTGGGTTTTTTTTGGAGTTACAAAATGTTTATTTGAAAGTTGTGTCCATCCAAAAACCTACCTTAACCGGTATATTACCTTATAATGATAATTCTAATGTTTCTATCACTGATTACAATCAATACTTTTGAATGATCGACATTTTATTTTATCCTCTGCTCTTACCAGTGTTACAAAAACATATTCTGAACTGTACATTTTAACACTTGAAATATAGAGTTATGAGATGAGAATCAATGAGTAAAGACGAAGGTGATGAGATTACCCTAGACCAAGATAAGCATTGAAGATTGAAGACAAAAACTGGAACTTATAGAACGGTTCATTAATTAAGGAAGTGATTTAGAAGACTGTGGACGAAGTGGTAAGACCTTTGAAAGAAGAACTGTGTTAGGTGAAGAAGCTTTTGCAGTGAGGAGGTCGGGGTTGACACTACTGGGACAGTAAGTGAAGATTCAAAGAAATTATCTACTAAAACTTCAATATGGAGTGTTAATTTTGTACAGTTAGGGAACTTGGTCATTGATTCTAGAGAACAAGCTTAGGCGGGAGGCTTTCGAGATGCGTATTTGAAGAGAATGGAAAAAGTAAACAATGGAAGAGAAGAAAAACAAACCAAGAACTGTGAGGGCAGGGGAAGGGGGAAGGCTTGTTGTGGGGAATCCGGAGAAGGCAGAAGGATTGGATTCAGGTGAATTTTAGAGGCAACATTGGAAGGACGTCGTTCTGCTTTCCTCTTCAATCCCTCCGCCCTTCCTCTTCCATGAATGTTATTACTCCTTGTGGAATGAGAGTGGATGGAAAGCAGAGCCATATCAAGGAAAATTTGTCGTTTTGCCCGCATGAAATTTGTAAGTTTAAACAAGAAACAAACGAAATAGTGCCGGGCATGTTGGGAGAGAAGAGAAAGTCGTTGGGATGAATTCAATTACGTCGAATACATTTGAGTGAGAGTCCAATACATACACTGTACGAAGTGGAGTATTCTGGATGAATTAGGCAGGAGAGGGGGTAAAGGACTGGCATGTTGGACTGAATGAAGGAAGGAAAGGAGAGAGAGCACGAGGAGTGTTTAGAAAGTAACTTATGTTTTGAAATAAAATATGAACAACGTAAATTAGTACTGTATACATTTTAAAGGCACATCCTTAAACTATTTTTCTACACAGTCGCCATTCAAATTGAGACATTTATTATAGTGATGTATAAGTTTATCAATTCCGAATATGAAGAACTATACCACCAAATATTTTAACCATTTGTTTATACCAGCATGCAATTCTGTGCCACTGTGAAAACACTGTGTTGCAAGTCATGTCCAACGAGAGATACGTAATCGTAAATCGGCGATTTCCATCAATGTTTTCGTTGATTTTCGCCGTCTGTTCATCTGTCGCAAGGCTTGACCGACCACTACGGTGTCCTCGTCGTGGAAATTGGTGGTGCGGCCATTTTGAAAATGAATGCCTCACCACCGCCTCACTTCGCCTTCACTTACCGTTCCTTCTCCGTACACTTCACAAAGTTGCTCATGAATTTCAATTAAGATGTGGTTTTCTTGCCGATAAAAACCTCGTAATCACAAATCGCTCTTCCTAACTCGCGGGATTTTCTATTGCAGCGCACATTTCAACAGTTCGCAATGTGAGCAAAGTATAGAAGAGCCACAGTCTGCTTACACTACCACAGCACAGACTGAGCGTAGGGACACCAAGGACGGGAATGAGCCAGTCGAATATTTATGGCGTCTTTGTTTTAAGAATATTTTCTTATTTGTTTTTCACCCGATTAAAAACGCTTTGCCTCGGGAACGAGATAGGTCGTGTCTTTTTGCGTTAGTCTCGATATATCACAGGTGCGGAAATTGACATTTGATATTTTAGTTCCCTGAAAGTCACCACTAGGGTGGGTGGCAGGGGGTGAATACACACCAGACTAACTTTGACCCGAATGTTTTTACCCCTACCACGGTCGGACAATGTTATTCTGATCCCTTATCGTTCGTGGAAAAAATTACTTTTAAAATCTATCTATTCTACACTTAATCTCTCTAATTTTATTGACCTGATCTCTCCTACCATGGTACGATGGGGTTATTATTCATCACTAATACAAAACATTAGTAATACTGGATAAGAGGCTAAGTGGAAAATCAACGGCGTTTGCGGTACACATTTGGAACTCGGGTTCTTTGTGGTCCTAATCGAGCTTTGTACTCTGAGCTGTGTAAATTTGGAGAAATACAGGTACCTGTACATTATTAGATAATCTTACGACTATCCAGTTGTTAACATGCCCTCAAGAGCCTTTGGACTTTGCGAGATAATGTTAGTGGGGAAAAATATTTCTACAGACGCTTCGGAGTGAATACTTATCCCATTAGGCCCTCCGAGGATGTAAGCACGTGTGCGTGTGTGTGTGTTGTGTGTGCATTCCTGGCGCCCAACCGTGCCTACCCTTAGCCAAGCGAAGACATAAAATGTTTTCTTTATCCTGTTGATGCGACAACCGGTGGCGCGCGCGCGTGTAGTGAGTTGCATATCAAGAGTTTGAAAGGTAATCGACTTGGCGGCGAGAGTGGATTTTTTTTAGCATTGTGCATTAGCTATTGCATGGCATCACATCCAAAAAGAGTTTACGGTATCCTACCTCAAATTTCCGGTTTAATCTGTATTTAAGGCCTACGGTCAACTGGTGGCTCCCATCCTAATTCTTCCAATGGTGTCGTGACATCGCTATCTTGTTCATGACAACTTTTCACACGCCTAGTTGCTCCACGTTGCACTCGATCTAGTTCCAAAATTAAGCCTACTGCACATGAGGATTCCATGCACTCGCTGCATACTCAAAAAGGGGTAACAAAATACTAGTATAGTACTTGTTGTATAACATAAATAGGATCGTAATTACATAGTTTCAGGCGTAATATGCCTGAATATAAACGGACAGGATCTGTCCAAAAAATTAATTTTCCCTCGGGAATGACGATTAATGAGAGGAAAATGATGATTCCTGTGCCTCGGGCAGAGAGTTAACGACAAGTTTACAAGAAAATTCTCCACGACAGGTGAAAAAAGTGCCAATCGGTGATGTAATTTTGCAACTGAGCTCACTGGAAAGGCATAGTCAGCTGTAAATTTGGCAATATTGATTTGGAATCGAAAAACTCTAAGAGAGTGAGGGAGCGGGCACGTGTTCACGAATTCTCTTTTTGTATGTCATCGTTCTTTACCACGAGACGACACTATTCACGGTTATCAACGATAACCTTACCTGCGATAAGATAGGACCCTGAAAGTTAAAAATCGCTTCGCTTTTTTACGACGGCGGCCTCTTTCATCGTAATACCGGCCATTTTGGTAACTAAGTGGCATATGGCGGTGTGTTCAAATTATAATTTGCAAAAAATTATTTATTCTCCAATATGTTGCATTGATTTTTTTTCTCGAAAGAGGTTGAATCAACAAGAACTTCAGAATGAGAATTATTTTTTTCGATCATGTCACACTGTAAAAAAATATTCAAATATCTGGTATACTCTTTTGATTAACAAGCGTTTGTTGAGAATTATTGTAAGTGGAAAAAAATTACAAAAGTAAATATGCTGCAATAAACTGTAATATAAAGTCACCACATAAGCCTTGTAATTGAATAAAATATTTGAAGTAGTTATTAATTTGCAAATAAATGCACAATTTTGTATCGCGACGTGAATAACACGATTATATTTGTCATTGTTTGCTACCTTCTCAATAACTTTCGTGATTTGGGAATATAGCCACGTGATTAGTTACTCCACCAAAACTCCAATAAATAATGAATTATATTCCATTTCCTAGTAATGGCAATTAGTGTGTCGAGATTCACAAGGGTGTCATTTAGAAAACTTTGGTAATCGGAATTACGGTATTTTATTTCCCAGTAATTAAAAACTGCTGATTGAAAAACATATATATTTTTAAACGCATTATTATTAGGTAATCTACCGGTTAAGGTAGGTTTTTGGATGGACACAACTATCAAATAAACATTTTGTGACTCCACACCTAGCAAAGTAATTTATATCAGGTCCCTCTTCATCTCGGCGTACTTCTTTCCTTCCTTCATCCCGTCCAACATCCCAATCCTGTTCCTGACCTTTCCTCGTTTGCCCAACATATATATATATATATATATACACTTTTTTGGAAAACCCACAAACGTGTAATGTAAATTCACTGATAGTCATAACAAACACAGAAACCAAAACACAAAAGAGGAAAAACTCACTGGTTCTCGAATTTTCGGTGGTCCAACCACCTTTCTCAAGAGGAATTAGGAACAGAACTGAGGCAGAGGAGGGCCCGAAGGGCCCTCCTCTGCCTCAGTTCTGTTCCTAATTCCTCTTGAGAAAGGTGGTTGGACCACCGAAAATTCGAGAACCAGTGAGTTTTTCCTCTTTTGTGTTTTGGTTTCTGTATATATATATATATAAACCATAAACACAGTAATCAACCCGAAGGTCGGTTTAGTAGGTGATGGTAGAGCTCACCCATGTACCAAGCCCGACGGCGTGTGAATATGCACACATCAGGGTAGGGGGGCCAGTTCCTTTCCCTGTGCCGGTTATGGTTTCCCAGACAGATCTGGTACCCGAAAAATAAACTAGCTTGGGTGGAGCTGCAGGTGCCCAAAGTGCCTTGCCCGGGAATCGAACCCGGGACCCTCCGGTCAGCAGTCCAACGCTCTACCCACTAGACCACCGCGACCCGCATATATATATATATATATATATATATATATATATATATGTATATATATATATATATATATATAGAAATACGTACATACATGTCATTTTAT
This sequence comes from Hetaerina titia, assembly GCA_037158775.1. Lineage (NCBI taxonomy): Eukaryota > Metazoa > Arthropoda > Insecta > Odonata > Calopterygidae > Hetaerina > Hetaerina titia. The sequence continues at coordinate 2,724,037 of CM073772.1, forward strand.
TTGATTATATTTTATTGAGTTCATGGAGAGGAAATATTTGGCATTTAGCTTTTTTCACAAATTCGGCGCTGTAAAATTTCATCTTAATATAATTTTATAAAAATCCGTAAAAACATATTATTAATTACAAATAAAAAATGGATTGTAACTCTCCGAATAAACTGGAATAAAAACTGTTAAAGCGCCGTGTGGTAATGTGCATACCGAAGGACACATTTCTTTTCAAGAAGTAATCTCGGGTTTCCCACCGGGTCAGGTTGATGAAGTGCACCGACGTTTCGAAGGCTGACTCTGCCATCGTCTTCAGGGTGAAGTCTTCACCCTGAAGAGGATGGCAGAGTCAGCCTTCGAAACGTCGGTGCACTTCATCAACCTGACCCGGTGGGAAACCCGAGAACACTTCTTGAATACCATACGCCGGGAAAACCTGAGATCCTTCGACACATTTCTTGTTCATGAGGTATAATAGTGTCATTATGATATGAGAACCACTGCTTATTCTTAGCAACATGGATTTTTTTAATCCTTGAAATGGAGCGCTTTTCTGGTGTCTGATTAAAATAATCGCATACGAATGACAATGCTATCGCACTGTTTTGGTGACATAAAAACGATTGCAACTCCCCAAAAATATACCGAGAGTTTTCGTTAGCTTCAGATAAATGACGAAAATCGCCCCCCATTCATGACAACAGCAAAACAAACGAGTGTCGTTGTCAATGTTACCTTTTATTCGCATGAAAACGAGCCATATGTACCAAACGCACTCAAGTTCCTTGCACCTCTCCCTTGCAGCCCGGAGGCAGACTATACGACAGCTTCAGCGTGTTCTGCCCCGTCTCGCGGCTGGACAGCCTCCAGTTGCTCGCCGAGGAGGACCAGCTGGTGGACTGGAGCCGGCCCCTCTTCCTCAACTTCACGCACTCGAGCATCGTCGAGAGGATCGAGGAGTACTGCGGTCACCGCCTCGGGTGCGTCGAGAAGATCCGAGGCGACATCTACGTGTGCGAGAGGGGCCTGGCGCGGGGGCGGCAGGAGAGGCGGCTGCAGCGACGGAGGAACAGGACCGCCAGCGGGGACAGCGCCGACCGTGGGAAGGCCTCCGGCGCAGACAAGGTGGGCGTGGCACCCGGACTGTCGGAACTCGCGATATTACCGAGTTGAGAAGGATAGAGTGCGCGCGCACTCAGGACACAAACCCTTAATTACATTTGAAAACCACATTCTTAAACTATTTTTATACATAGTCGCCATTTAAATTGAGGCATTTATCATGACGATACACAAGGAAGGAAAGGTACAGTACTAAAGGAGAGTACGGATATTGTCCAGAAAGTAACTTACGTTTTGAAATAAAATATGAACCTATTGACAAGAAAAATTTTATTGTGTACATTTAAAAGGCACATTCTAAAACTATTTTTATACATAGTCGCCATTCAATTTAAAACATTTATTATAGCGATACATAAGCTTTTCCATTCAGTATCTGAAGAACTCTGCCACATTACGTTTTAATCACTTTTTTAACAGCCACTGTCAAAGCACTGTGTTGAAAGCCACGTCTAGCGAGAGATCCGTAATCGTTAATCGGCGAGTTTAATGAATTTTTCGTTGATTTATACCGTCAGTTCATTTGTCACAAGACTGGGCCGACCACTACGGTCCTCGTCGTGAACATTGGTGCTGTGGCCATTTTTAAACTGAATGCACCAATGCCTCACTCCGCCTTCACTCATTATTCCGTCTCCGTGCTCTTCACAAAGCTCTCTATGAATTTCAATTGGGTTGTGGTTTTTTGCTGGTAAAATTTCAAACCACAGTTCGCACTTCAGAACTTGTGAGATTTCTAGAGCGCACACTTCAACAGTTCGCAAAAATAGAAATACCACGGTCTGCACACACTACCACAGAAGGATGCGTGCACTGAGTGGGCACCAAGGCAAAATTTAGGCACCAAGATGATGGCTCTATCCCTACCCACAGTTACGCTAGGCTGAAACGTAAGTTACTTTCTTATCAGCCCTCAAACGATCACCAGACAACTGAGTGGTCTCTGAAAGCATTATTTACGTGGGTGGTCTGAAAAGTTTCCGACTCAGAAAATTTTAGAAACAATGTCTTGTATCTTTGTTAGTCGGAAACTTTTCAGACCACCCTTGTATTATTTGATTCAAAGGTATCATTTCAAGTTTCTGAATATCACGGAAATATTTATGATTCATATTACAATGTACATAATCAGACTTCTTATTGATAGTTGAAAAAGATAAAAATAATCATGATTATTTTCACAGTTTCTCATTTCAAAATGATTTTACAGGGGATGATTTGGTGAACTACATGCAGGAAAAATATGACATTAATAAAAACAAAAAGGGAAAGTTAGACTGAAGAGCTATTGCAGAATTCAAAGGAATAAGCATTTGTGAGGGAAGAACGGAGTGCTAATAGTCAACCTGTTTTCAGACCAAAATATATTCCAATGAAACATCATAGGACGAAAGAAGAATCTTTTGGTCTGGTGCAAAACTTCTGAGTGACAAAAAAAGTTTACTTTTTGACACTAATAACTTCCTCAGCTTCCTGCAATTTTACCATCCTTCATCAGGGCTACCAGTTGTCAATTTGTGAGACTTTCACTCTTTAAAAGGGAATATTTTTTAACGTTTTCATAAATCCAATGTATTGGAGATTAGCTAAATTTTAAGAATTAATTGCCAATCAGCATCATTCCCGCCAATCACCCCATCATTAAATTTACTCTTTATTCAATGTGAATAATATTGACACATTACTTTATCGTCCCAATGTTTGTGTCGATAAAGTAAAGTGCTAACAGGGTAGCATTGTTCGTAGCAAAGTTCAAGAGACTAGTAATAGGGGAGTTATTCTTTAAAAAGGAATTTTTTTAGTTTTACAATGAAATTTGAAAAATCCAGTACATTCTCAAACTCAATAATTGAAGAGTACACTACCCATCACTAACAAATAAAGTATGAGTAGTTGGACTTTGTGCAAGGTGCTGACAAGTTGATGCAAAGCAACACAGAGGACAATAGAGGGGAGGCATTTTGGCTTTTAACTATTAAGAACTTTTTCAGGAAGAAATTTAACCAAGAATTATTTGTGCATCCAATACCAATTTCTTAGGTCTACATGTTCAACAACCTGGTGGGCGGAATATTCATGTTAATAATATGTGTCCTAAGCTTCATACTATAATGCACACTGTTCAGTTCCTGCACAAAACAGTGTCTCTTAGAAGTATTAAAACTTGTTTATTCTGATTATTTTCAGAAATAGTGTTCTGGGGATCATCTGTGTGCATGTTGCACAAAGTTTCCTTTTTAAAAAAGCAATTAGATGTGTTCTTGGTGCTGCTGGTAGGACACAATGTAGGCAATTATTAAAAATATTAAATGCTATCACCATTCACTCTATGCATATATTTGCTATGTCTGTCTTCATCAAAAATACTGCCCATCTCTTTCACACAAATAGTGATAATCACTCTTATTCAATTAGAAATCATCACAACACCCACACAAGTTACAATGAAACAGCAATTTCATTTAAAAGCCCAATGGTATTGGGAGTAAGAATTTTTGACACATTACCGTACTCATTGAAAACAATTAATAAATTATGCAATTTCAAATTTAAACTTAGGAATGAATTTTTAAATGACAAGTAGTTATAATACATTGTCTTTTTAAAGCACACTTTAATGTATCTGCTCTTTTTTTAAGCATGTACATAGCATCAAATTGTATTTTGTACTTTCCATTGTATTTCATGACTCCTATACCTACATGATACGTATGGTCAGTGGACAATAAAATATTTGTGCTATTCTTTATTAATGTCTAATATGCTTGGTTAGTTCCTCGACTGTTCCTGGAGGGCAGCTGATCTGTTCTTGAGTACCATCTTCGAAACAATTCTCTCTTAGATAATCAAGGCTTGTGCAGGAAATGTTACTTTCATTACAATAAATGTTTTTGTAGTGGTTCCTGTTCCTTTCAAGAAACAGCCCATGAACATAGACTGAATACATCCAACACATAAGAGGAACATTTCCAGTCACATTTTCCTAAAACGTGACTGGAAACCCATGAAATTTATTTAATAAGCATAAATAAGTAGGTTCTCATCTTGCGCTGCATGAGGCGAGATCAAATGGAGAGTTTGCATGTACTTAGAGTGGAAAAATGTAATGGTGAGTTTCAGGTGTGCTCCTAGTCAGCCGCCACATTGGTGTTTATCAACCTGTCTATTTGCGTTTTGACTCTCCATAAATGTTCCAATAAAACCAATGCTCCTCTCTCTCTCTCTCTCTCTCCTTGGCAGTGTAACAAACCAGAGGGCGGTGTAGATGGTCCACAGTCTGGTGATAAAGAGTGCAAGTCTGAATGTGTGACGAAAGCTGAGGCCCCCGTGGGCAGTGGTGCACATCCCAAGGACAGGAATGGGCAGAACGGGGGTGGATCGGAGGGGGGCGGAGGGAGGGATGGTGGAGGGGAGGGGGAGACGACGGAGGAGGAGGAGGATGAGCTGGAGGCAGTCAAGGGAGGCGAGGGGGAGGAGGCCGAGTAAGGCTCGCTCATGCACTTTCTTCCAGAACAGCCAAAGTTTGAATACGTCTCACTCAATTGAACTTAAAAATTTTTGTTTCTCACTATATTTTTGCTCGGTACGGTCTTTTTTTGTGTGTGAAGCAGACATTTATATCACCACCCCAAATGCTTTTTGCTCCTATAATGTGAAAGTTTAATGTGTTGATGAGAGTTTATTAGCATCGTAACTATACTCTATGTTGTGTGATCTCCATTTTTCATTACAAGGAAATTATATAATCTCCATTCCTCAAAAATATCACCACTATATAAAGAGAAATATAATCCCTTACATGAATAATTAAAGGGTCATCAGGTCAACCTTCTCGACAAATATGATTAATAACCCACCAATGATTTAGATACTAATGGAGAAAAGTACAGGAATAATGTTCACAAGATGTATTTTAATATGGGTCTACATGAATTCAAGTTTATGTATAAAATAACAATGCTGAAGTATGGCTGGAGCCCTAATGCCCCCTGCCACATGACCTTGCAGTGGCTTGCAGGTTTTTGTGTAGATGTAGAAGTACAAACGATTAAATTGTTTGGAATACTTACCTGCACCCTGACCTTATTTACCTGTGAACTCCATGTTACGATCAACCCCGTGACCTCAGCTTCTCCATCTAGGCACCCATACTTTTTCTAATCCTTTGGCACTCATCCTTCTCCCAAACATATCTATCATCTACTCATTTATGAATTTTGTATATATTCATAATAAAATTCTGCACAGTTTGGCAGTGTTACCTAGAGTTGGAATCCTAACATCCCCATCGCATGATTTTGCAGAGGCTTGCAGATGATGATGAAAATATCAAAAGCTTTTCTTCAAAGCATCCATACTACCAAACACACAAAAGAACAATAAAAGATCTTGCGCCTAGTAGTCCAAGGAGTGACACTCATTGCATTGCTCAGTGACATGATTTGATACCTCTACGGCATGAAATCATGTCACCAAGTCAGCAGTGGGCCAGGTGGGAGATAAAAAAGACTAGATGAGCAAGAAGACTAAATATGAGCATGGCCCTGGTATTGCAGAATTCCTGGAATACATGTTTTGCCAGTCAATGTTAGAGGAAATCATCTTCTTGGACTGGGAACGAGTTGAAATTTTTCCTAGTCTTCATTCCTTGCAACCACCTATCCCTATATTGTGCCTTGTGGCACCTACACAATTTGGCATTTCACTCCAGATGATGTTTTTACATTGAAGCAAAGGAAAATGTTCCACTGACCCTAACCTAAGAGCTTCTAATTGCATTTCTACTTCATTGTGATCACCCTTAATTCCCATCCTCCAGTCTTCTAAGTCTTGCAACATTCCTCTTCCAATCCTCAACCCCTCCTCTTTCAAATGCTCTTTCTGCTCTCTCTCCAAGTTCTCCATAGGCCATCCATGTTTCCTTCTTCCCGGTGATGCCCACTCTAATTATTATTATTATTATTACTTTTTATTTGCCCAGAGATCACAATACAAAATACCGGGTGGATGGTGTATGTACATGATATAAGGCACGTCAATAAGGAACAAAGACACAGGCTCTAATTAAGATACAAAGAAATGAAATGGTGCTCACAGTTACATAATATATGACATAACGCCATGAACATTGGCTGTTACATGCACATGAAATATCAATTAAGGCAATAATTGAATAACCAACATGAATCAGACCATGACAATTGCTATAAACAAAGAGTATAAACCTTCTAGTCAGGAATGTTGTTGAGATATTCATCAACCGAGTAGAACATATTGCATTGTAGATGTCTCTTTAATTTATTCCTGAATGCAGCAGTTCCCTTAGTTTCCTTTATACTTTTGGGTAGTTTGTTATATAATCTGATGCCCATTTCATTGGTTCCTAATTTCAATGCTTTAGTTCTAATATTCCCATAATGGATGTTGTTCCTTCCTCTGGTGTAGTGATGATGATAGGCAGAGTTAAGAGAATAGTTTCCAATGTTATTTCTAATATACAAAATTAAGAACATAATGTATATGCACGGGAGTGGTAGCAATTTTAATTCATGGAAAATAGGCCTTGATGGGGCATTGTGAGGTTTCCTGGTAATTATTCTAATGGCTTTCTTTTGCATTTTAAAGATGGTTTGAGAGATAGCAGCTGATCCCCATAATATTATACTATAGGTTATATTTGAATAAATTTCCCCGTAGTATAAATTCAATAGTATACTTTTACTTGTAGTTTCATACAAGTGTCTTAATAAATAGCAAGTTGAACTGAGCTTATGCTGAAGGGCTTTTACATGCATATCCCAAGAAATATTAGCAGACAGAGAAATGCCTAGAAACTTACATTCCGTCACATTCTCAATTGATTGATCATTAATTTTTACCAGCAGATCATCTGTCGCTTTTTTATTGTGTGTAAAGTATACTATTTTACTTTTATTTACATTTAGATCTAGAAAGTTGTCTGTACACCACTTGTTTATTGCAAGTGTGACAGACTGTGATTTTTCCACAAGGCTGGGGTAAGTTTCTGTCGATATTATTACATTAGTGTCATCAGCATACAGCACTGGTGTAATTCCTTCATAATTCTGTAAGCAGCTAGGTAGGTCATTGATATATATCAGAAAAAGGAGTGGCCCAAGGGTTGAGCCTTGTGGAACGCCTTTGTTGACTCGGTATGCTATGGATGAATATTTTGACCCATCTACTGATAACACTACTTTCTGAGTCTGATTGTGAATGTAGGACTTCATCCAGTTTAGAGGAGTTCCTCTAATCCCTATTCTATTGAGTTTAATTAGTAGTCTATCGTGGTTTACATTGTCAAAAGCTTTTGACAAGTCAAAAAACATTCCAAGAGTTTTGCGTTTAGCATCTAATGAATTAAGTATAATATCAATAGCCTGACATATGGCAGTTGTGGTAGACCTTTCAGATCTAAATCCATGCTGAGAATTTGAAAGTAGGAGGTTTTTTTCAAGATAAGGTGCTATTTGAACTATGAACATGGCTTTTTCGAATATTTTAGCAAATGTATTTTGGACCGCTATTGGTCTGTAGTTGTCTAAATCGTTTACACAGCCATGGTTTTTATATATGGGCACTACTTTTGATTCTTTTAATTTGGATGGGAAAATCCCTTGTGTCAATGATTCATTAATTAAGAATAAAAGGGGTGCTTTTATAGCTTCAAAACAATGATGAACAACTTTACCAGGAATTTCATCAGGGCCTGTACTGAATTTGTTTCTGAGTGTGGAGACAATGGTTTTTAGATTGGTTTCAGAACAAGGCTTAGCAAACATTGATGATGGTGCATTTGCAAAAAGCACATTAGCATGAGAAGTAATTGGGCAAGGAGCTGATACATAATGTTTGTTAAATTTATTAGCTAGAGATTAATAGCTTATGGCAATGTTATTTTCAGGATTACAAAGTTTGGGGAGAGCAAGTTGTGGATTTTTCTTACCTCTACACTCATTAATTATTTCCCATGCGGTTTTGGACTTATTATTGGAATTAAGTAACTTATTGCCATTGTAAGTTCTTTTCGTAGTAGAAATCAGCTTACGGTAATACTTTTGAAATTCCTTATAGAGTAACCGGTGCTCATATTTGTTAGAACTTTTACTGGAGATAGCAAGTTTCTTAAGGATAGTTGAGTAGTAACGGATCTCGTCAGTTAGCCATGGTTTACATTTTGTTATATGGAATATTTTCTGCTGTATTTCTGGGAAACACAATTCGAAATTGTGTCTGAAAATTGAATAAAAGTAATTGAAACCTTCGTCTACTGACTTAAGGTCATAGACACTGTCCCAGTTTTGGGACTGTAGAAGGAGCAGAAAATGCTGCATATTTCCGTGGGTAAAGGACCGCCTTAGGTAGGTTTTATCATTTAAGCTCGCCACTGGTTGGTTAATTGATTGGTTGGTTTATTGATTTCTCTAATAGATTTCTTGACCATTTTCCCTCGTCCATTCTCCAAACATGACCATACTATTAAAGAGATCTACCTCGGGATTCTTTATACCACTGATTCTTTAATTTAAATATACAAGGAACGTAGCTACAGTCGTGAATCAATGTAAACAAAAAATACCGGGGCCGTAAACTTGAAACTTCAAGTCTACGGTCCCGGTATTTTTTGTTTACACTGATTCTTTCACATCTGTTACCTGTCTAATATCTTCATGTTTTCCTTTCTAACTTTGATAGTTTGGCTCCTGTCTTCATCCCCTGTATCTCCCACAGCTTCTATCTTTATTTTCGGACGTTCACTCATAGTCCAGTTCTTTTTCCCATAAGTCATTATGCTCCCTACAATGACTTGCACAATTCTCTTCTTCATTTCGTCGGATATAACTCTGCTCCATGGGACCTCATGTAACATTTTAATTGCTCCTCCGGCCTGAAGTGTGTACTTTGCATTCTACATCATATTCGCAACTTGCGGATTCAGGAACCATGGGGTATAAGCACTTAAACCATTTTATGTCTTGATTATCATCAGTTATTGTCATTTCATTACCCCACTTCTTCTTATGGCATTGCATTATAGCCTTAATTAGTCAGGCTATTTCTGAAGCAACTCTATGATGATCCAATTTCATTTCTGCATGCAGTCCTATATCCTGTACTTTAATTAAATGTAATTTTGTAAAATTGCACATTCTACAATTTATTTCAGATTCTTCAATGAATTAACCAAAGTATACTTATGAATTTCTTCATGCTTAATGTTTGTATTCCTAATAACACATTACCGATCCCTACAGGAATCAATAATTCTTGTCTCAATATCATATCCTTTATCTTCTCCCCAATGACGTACAACTTCATCATTCATTCTTCTTCAGCATTTTCCATGTACACCTATGCCTTTTTATTTACACCTAAATAGACCATTTCCTGTTTAATGAGGATGACTATGACAAGGGTACCAATCTGGAATAATTTAGAATGCTCTGTTTGCTACATGTTTGACGAAGTGCTACCAATGGATGATTCCAAGAATTGTAAATAGCTGACCAATCTGAATACATTTTGAAGGACAGATGAATAATTAATGAAGGTTTTTAATTATACTCACTCATGGCAAATTGCTCAAATATTTTAATAAATGTTTCAAAAAATATATCATACCATTCAGAATGACTTAATAGTACTCAGTTTTTCTTCACAATTTTTTCTCAAAATGAAAATGTTGACAGAGCATTTTCTGACCTTCAAAGTTAGTGGTCAAACAAAAGGAATGGATTTAATGTTACTGTGCGTACGCAGGGTATTCTGTTTTTTCAGTGCATTATCAACCAATATGTCAAGCATTGATTCCTCAGTATGTCTTTGAGAGTTGTCACAAAACTAATGAAAGAAATTATTTCACAAGATAAATATGAATGGACTAATCCAAAATTGTTAATGTGGTTGTTTATTTTTCTTCTTACCGGTACCACACCCATGGACACTATGCCATGGACAAGCCACTATGCTTTCATTATTCTAGGCCCTTTCCCTTCTTTGAATCATAACTCTTATGGTGCAGTGAGTCAGATATTTTTTTATCATCATTACTGGCTATTAATCTGAGGTTTTGTTTGTATCATCTCTCCAAACTGTGACCCTGTTCCTTGCCAATCTCTTATTTCTTCTCATTACTCCTAGCGCCAACAATTTTCAATACTTGATTGCCTCTTGTAGTTTATCCTTCCTATATAATTCCTCCCCACCATGTTTCCTTCATTTTTAGTCTTCGGTAGGATTTCTTACTTCAGGATGTGTCCAAATACTTTCCCCCATTTTACTGTCAAAATGTCCTCCATGGGCTTCTCTCTTTTCATGCCCTCTGGAGTATTGTTTCATTTGTTAACCTGGCTATCCACTTTATTTACCACATTCTTTGATTGCGTCACATTTCCATCGCTTCCATTGTTCATTTCTCTGCTCCTCCTCATATCAACTATGAACTTCAATTTATACTCTTTTTGAGTAGCTTCAGCCGTGATGTGGTGGAAGTCCAACATAATGAATAACTTATAGTAGCACTTTTACCCTTGATCTCATTAATTGTACGACCAGTTTTCGATGTAATACATTGTCATCATCAGGTAACTAAATGAAGTTGTGTTCCGTCTTATATTCATTTAACATTCCTCCTGCCACATTCACTCCCCTCCTTCCAGAATCTTAAATGTGTACAAGACGGTATAAAACTTCATTTTGTTACCTCATGACGATGTAATGCACCGAAACCCGGTCGTAAAATAAGTTTTATCCAGTGAAAAAGTGCTACTATCAGTAATTCACCATCCCCTTTTTTTTAAAAAAAAAGTTCAGAATGAGTTTTATTGGTGCTGGTTTTTCGACAGAATTCGATGGGAATATCCTCCGCCCCTTCACGAGACGGTTCGTATCTTTCAATATGAAGAGTGACACGCCTCCATTTTTTCCTCTCTCTCTCTCGCAGCGCCCTCCTCGACGAAGCCCAGCTTCGACAGCTGGAACCCGAGCACGCCATCGCCATCCACTCGCTCTATCCGGCCAACGACATGGAGTCCGTCGAGGTGTTCGAGCGACTCATCCGCGCCCTCCCCGCCTTCGGGGTCTTCTCCTCCGACGGCGAGCTAGCCGCCTGGATGGTCCAGAGCTACTACGGCGCCATGTTCTCCATGCAGACGCTCCCGGCATTCCGGAGGCGGGGTTACGGCCTCCTGCTCGCCCGCCGCCTCACCAGCGCCGTCCTCGCCCGTGGCTACATCCCCTTCGTGGTCATTCGACCCGAAAACTCGGCCTCGCAGAGCTTATACGCCAAGCTGGGCTTCCGGCGACGCTACGAGACGGTTAGGGCCATCCTGAGGCCCAAGGGCTGGCCCCGGGGGTCGGAGGACGGGGAGGAGGCGGTCGTGCCGGAGGCGGCGGCCGGGGCAGTGGCCAGAGCCGAGGAGGAGCTGCTCTCCGAGGCGGAGGTCCCCCAGCAGGGGCGAGTGCCGCAGAAGACCCCCAAGGGCCCCAATGGGGGCGGAGAACTCCGGGAAGCCGAAGTGCCGGAGGTCGGCGGGGGCCACTGAGTACGATCTAGCCGCCCGTCTCATCCCTCTCGCTCGCTCTCCTCCCTCAACCAACCCCCTCTCCCCTCCGGTCCATGGAAACACACCCAGGGCCCTCTCTCCATGCGAGGAGAATGATAAGCAGCACCCGCCCCCTCCGGACACGCGCCTTTATAACTACGCACACACGCGGCAAACCCCCTCCTCCTCCTCTCCCCTCCCGCCCCCTAATTGCATAGGGGAGAGAAGAAATACCACTCTCTCTGCCCATTTCCTCCACCCCCCCCTTATCCCCCCCTTTCCCATCTCCCCCTTTCATTCGACCTCTGACACCTGCGAACCGCAAATACGCATGATCGAACAAATAAATATATTCCAAAAAAATATATAAATAATAATAATTTTTTATATTACCACCACCACAACTTTCACATTCCTCCCATGACATTCCAACCATTTCGCAAAGTCGAGTTGGCTTATTTTTTGTTTGTAATCCTTTAACAATTCCGTTCTACTGCAAAATCTAGTCGAACATTAGGCATTTAAAACTCTCAAATACTCCCTCCGTGCCACTGAATTTCTCCAGCAGACAACTCTGATACAAAAATTCCAAAGTATAACATTCCGTGAATTTAGTGGCAGCGGAAGAAGTTCGTAACAAATGCAACATTCACAAGGTCTCCACTGTTTTTGCAGTCATACTTAAAACTAACCCCCTAGAAACACTCATTGGTAAAACAATGGTAATGATGCATTTAATTTTTTATTAAAAAAATTAACTGAGTATACATACATTTGCCTTTTGATGATGGTGTGTGTTGATGGCAAAAATTTAGTTCCCTTTTTTTTTAAAGCTGAAGGAAGATGCTGTAAATGGAAAATCGCTCATTCTAGAGCAAAGAAATATGTATATCAAAAATAAATAGTCAACTCTTACGCCATCACGATGACACCCACTGCGCATGAGCGCTTTCAGATGTTGTTATTACCACATTCATTCACATGCTAAATACACGTAGGGCTTGCCTTGAACTTTGTTGGGATTAGCTGCGGGTATGTGGCAAATTTTAAATAAATAAATTATTAAGTCACGTCTATTGAAACTTGTGATATGTCCAGCTGCCACCACTGCAGAAGGTAATATCACGAAAATATCAGTCAACGGCATTCTGCACAGCATAGTTTGCAAGGACACTTACCAAGCAATTAACAAAGACAATTTACAATTATAATATTCTACTACCTACCACTACACTGTCCATTAAGATGACATCAATTGATTTGAACATGTAATTCCAACACAGTGCCCTCAGTAAAATCCTATCTTAACATTATACCCTAACTGTATAATGAATGTGTGAATCTGTGATCCTATACTTCCTAACTTGCATTAAACCGAAATTTTCTTGTTGTATTTCCATCAAGACTTGAAGAACCGAATATGTAAATCAGTTAAATGTGGTCTCGTGCAGCTCATCAAGTGTTACGTAGAATGCATTGGGGGAGTTTGTTATGAAAACGTTTACAAGGGACCAATGATGATCCATTGGATCCATTGGAAAGTATCTCAAAGTGGAGAAGAAAAAGAGTGTGAAGTACATTTTTCAAGTACTTATCGATCAATGTTCTTATGACCTGCTGCCGGGCAGTAGGGAGGGCATTTTTCATAGTTTTATTCATCAATTTATCCTGGCAGATGGACGGAAGCACGCTAACCCAGATTGTCATTGCATTTAGCATCAACAGCAGAATAACCAGCTTTTACATCATTCCGAGCCGAGGCGCTCACAAATTTATTCCCGCAAGTTTTGTGGGAGGCTTCTTTAAGAGCAGTAGTATATAGAATCTTGACCAGCTTGTGAGCATAATAGGTTTTTTCAATCTCAAGCCAAATCAGGGAAGTTGCCCCAGCTACGGGCAAAGAAAGCATATAATAATCCATAATCTCAACAAGTTATTAACTAATACAGTTTGAAGTCATTACAGACGGTGGTGTGATATCAAAATGAAAAAAAACACCCTCTCCTCTCTCTCTCTCTTCATATCTCTCTCTCTCTCTCCTTATATAAACATAGTGGGCCTGAGTGTTTGTTTCTTTCCCATGGTTGAGTGGGACTCTGTACATTATCACAATATGCATTTGTTGTTTTTTAGCATTTAAAAAAAGGAGGATGAGGAAGAAAAACTGAACCCACTTTTATCACACCTGACGTGAGATACTTACTTAGCAAAAGATGTTTAAAGATTGTGGTGGGTACCTCTGTCAAGACACAAATGTTGTTCTGGAGCAAGAAAAATTTTTGATGGAAAATGCATTTCACCATTATAATATGTATATCTATATACCTGTTGGTTGTTCAGCAGTGGAAGCACAATCTGGTTTAGCAGGCAGAGCCTACTTTCTGCAGTTAGGATGGAAATGGTTTGGGCAATGTCCAAACTGTATATTATCATATCCTCTGTGAGTAGGATAACAGTATGTGATCAGTAATATATTTTTATTTCAAAAACTCGGTTTGCTGTACTCAAAGTACGTACAAGGAAGAAGGCAAGTTAATTTCATAAAAAAAACACTGCCTTGTTGTTGTAAGTGTGAATAAAACACCTTTTGCCCACCGTTTCTGTCTGATTTTTTTCTTCTAATCCTCAATCATATAATTTTTTTCCAGCGGCCTTTCAATCCAAAGACTACATGGGTACTTGCAATTGCATGCGGGAACATAGACCATGGCAAAGGTTTTGCAAGGGTATTTGAATGAAAGGTATTTATGTGGAGTAAGCGATCATCAACTCTTTCATCACATCACTGTCCAGGTTCTGAGATTCTTGCACAAATAATTTGATTGTGACATTTTTCAGGACTAAAAGTAACAATTACTCTGCATGGTCTACAATCAGTATATTTTGCAATTGTACAATTGCTTCAATTGTCATTATTTCTGAAAAAAAACTAGTCGTTAATAGAAAAACTGAATAGCACAATTGCAAACCTTTGCATGATTTAGTAGATAAGCAAATAGGGTAAGGTAGGTATGGCAAATAAGGAAAAAAAAGAAAGATTGAAACTTGAAACCAGGTTTACAATTGTGATGAAATGTGGTGAGTCTACTATTTTCAGATGCAAGAGGCACTTTAAATATGGATAACTCACTGAATTGCTTATTAGAATCCAATAAAACTCCTGATTTCATTTCATTTCTTTTCCAAATTCTCTAAAAGAATCATTATGCTTTGTTTTGGTTAAGTGGTCAAACAAAGAAATGAATGGAATGGTGGGATTAACTGGTTGATGAATGAGTGATTGATTTTCTGAAAGAATAATATTTTGTTTCAAGATTCTTACCACTACTGCAATAAAATTAAAACACCATATTTTTTTCAGTGTTGATTCTAGATTTTTATTTATCTTTTATTATCAATTGAAATTATTTTTGTCATTTTATGAAGTTTTCTCAGGTCTTCCACGAGGTCAGTGGTTCCATATTGGCCAACGTTTTGATGCAAGAGGAAAAAGAAAAGCCAATAGACAGGGCCTGCTTGCCATACGTTGTCTCGATCTCTGGGAAAATATCCAGGATATTGGTGAGGAATGAAATCGAGGCAATCCACAAACCGTGGGGAAAATTAGAAATTTGCTTGTCAGAGTCGAGAACCCAATCGGCCTAAAGACCCCAGGCATATACCAAGTCCCGTGTGCCTGCGGAGACGTCTACATAGGAGGGGTGGAGGGGACCATTGAGACCAGATTAAAGGAACACCAAAGACACCTACGGCTGGGGCATTTGGAGAAATCAGCCATCGCTGAGCACAGCATCGAGATAGATTGCTCCATTAACTTCAACGGGATGAGCACACGCTGGCAGTTACTGGGACGGAATAATCAAAGAATCTATCGAAATAAGAATAGCAGGATGTAATCTCAACAGGGACTCTGGTTATTCCCTCAGCAATGCATGGAAACCGGTGCTAATGAAGGTTAGAAAAGGAAGGAACAGACCACACCGGCCCGGCAACCAATTAGGAGGCTCCTCCTCTACGGACCAATCACGAGTCATATGATTTGAGAGCTCAAGTATATAAGACGGCCAAATGTAGAGTGGCACTCATCTACCCCAAGGACAATGCACGAGTCGAGCATCAAAACATCGGCCAATGTGGAACTCCTGATCCAGTGGAAGTCCCGAGAAAACTTCGCCAAGCAAATACGCCAAGAAAGCACCAGATCTTATTGTTGCTATTATTAGTACTCTTAAAAAATTACATGGCAGTTTTAATGAACACTAGCAAAATAACAAGTTTTAATGAACACTACCTTAACACTCATCCCAAACTTGATAGTTTTCCACCTTCTTGATGTATTTATAGTACAGAAATAACTAATAGGCATTATTGCCGATTTTCCTCTAATATTCATTGTGTAAACCTAATATAGGCATCCAAAACCTAGCCAATTAATAATAGTTCCTACCTCTGTGTTGCTGAGATATATTGGCATGCTTTGTTTGTGCTTTAAACGGCAAAAGAAGAGAAGATGAATGGCTACTTCACTTCAAGGATAAATTAAGGAAGAAAAAGATATCCAATGATAGAAAAGACATCCAAGTTGCTCAGAAGCCCCAAATCAAAGGTTTGGCATGAAAGTTTAAATGACATTCACACAATACCTGTATATTGTCATGTCATATTGATTGGCAGGATGCAAATGGGAGAAGGGATGAATAAATAAATTGGCATGGGGGTAGGAGGAGTTGTGGAAGGGCATGATAGTCAGATGTTGATGGGAATGGAGGGGAGGGGAGTGGGGGTGGATATGGAAAGGAATATCTATGGAAGAGAGAGATTGATAGAGTGTGCGACCAGACAAGTAGACACTGGTAAATTATAAAGAAAATTTCTGTGATGGTTTCAAGCTCTCAAATGTTGTCTCCCAAATCTTTCTGGACTTCAGCCTATCCATGGACTAAAACTT
This sequence comes from Hetaerina titia, assembly GCA_037158775.1. Taxonomy (NCBI): domain Eukaryota; kingdom Metazoa; phylum Arthropoda; class Insecta; order Odonata; family Calopterygidae; genus Hetaerina; species Hetaerina titia. Next base: position 2,740,663 of record CM073772.1, read on the forward strand.
TAATTTATTGGGAGAGCTTGCATGCCCTGTCTACTCATAGAGCTATGCTGGTTCCAGATAGGCCAAATAGGAGCTAGATAAAAGGTACCCTGCAAAGTGTCTTTTTCTCAGTGAGTTTGCTGCAAAAGCATCCGACCCCTGCTTGGGCGTCCAGTTAAGTGGTGGCGTCAATTTCGAAACACTTTTGAGGAAGACAATGAGCAACCACCTCAAGAAAGTATGATGGAACCTAATAAAGGGGAGAATGCTGGGAAGTCAAGGTAGATGGAGGTAATTAATATGCATTCTAGATGGACTTAAAGGTGATAGAAAGTATGCAGAGCTAAAGAATGAGTTACTACAATGTCATATTTAGTTTGAGATACAAGGATTTTATACATCATATTAGTTAGGGCTTAGAGGGACAATTCCACATAGTGCCATGGTCCATGGAAAACCTACCATAACTTGGAAAAATAAAGGAAATAAACCCTTCATGTCCTAAATAAAATGACATGGTTTAAGAAAGAGGCATTGCATCCATACTTAATGCTCCAACTAGACCAAGGCATCCCCTTCTGCCACCAGCCCTTACCCTCCCCCAATTCAATCTTGAAAGCCAGCAGATCTTAGTGATGTATGCTAGTGCAGAAATTACTCCCTTTTATCCATACCATTGGTAATAAAATACATTTTATTAAGCAGTTTAACCTATGGCTGGAGGGAGGTTGAACCTTGCCTTTCCTTAGGAAACTTCCACGTAATAAACAAATTTCACCTTATAGGTTCCCTGTGATCGGATAAAATTGAATTAGAAAATTCAAACCATCTCATTGGATTGAAAGCATGCATTTGTTATTTCCCAATATTTTGGAAGTTTTCAGTTCAACTTACAGGGCATTTTTTGGTATTTTCAAAATATCCAAAAGGGTAGAGAATTTTATCAGGTTTAATATTTTAACTGATATCAAAACAAATCTTTACAGTGAAAGAAATAACTACCCAAATAGTTACCCAAAAAAATAGCTACCCAGATTTGATGCTTTCAGATTTTAAAAGTCTTCGCTAAACACCTGTGAGTGCAGCTCATTTGGATTCCCATTTCTAGGCAATGTCACCACTATTTGTGTTGTTACTGCTCTGAGTAGTCTTGGAAGTAATATGCCACCGATGAAAATGTAATAGTGGGTACCTTTAGAATCCCTTCAATAATAGGGAGCAAATATAAAAAAATTAAATTACAAAATTCTAAATATAAGGTTTTTAATTCACAGAAAGCATAAGTGAAGGAGGTTAACAACTAGCAATTGACCAACAATTGTCAACTGAAAAACATTTGGGTATTTTCCAATTAAAACTCATGCACTGAGGGGGGTTAGGTCAACTTCTCAGAGAAGAAAATGTCACAACATTTACAAGATTTTGTTTTTAAGTAAACACATTTTCTATTAGCTGTTGGCATTTTCTATTTCCGAATAATTTGTGCCTGCTAAACTTCCTACCTCTTACTAAAAAAAGTAGGTTAATGGAATTAACAACATCTGTTAGGTATATACTATAAGAAAATAACATAACCATATTTTGAAAACAATGCAGGGGGAAATGGATGGTAGTAATGTCTGCTGAGGAACCTCATTGCTTCCCTGCGTTTTCAAGATGAAGATATTAATGTGAAGAACTGACCAATTGGACATCTTTGTGGTCTATTCAATCAATCAAATACACCCAAACTCTCAGACATCCGAATATAAGATGTACACAAAAATTTTACACAGTATTATACAGATTGGCTCTTTTAACCTGAAAATTGATGGCTAAAGAAACTGGCATCACCAATGGGCATCATTAAAAATGAAGGGATCCCCAAAACCAATGACCCCCAGGGGTCAATGTGCTACCATGTCTCAGGGTTATATTACTTGTGCCTTCAATGAACATTCAGTCTAATTTATATTTCCTGATGATACTATTTACCCCAATTCTCCACTCACAATGCATTGACTAATAAAAAACATAAAATTATTTGATGCATATTCATTAATTTTTCACAAGATAATTGTTCCTAGAAATGGATGGTAGCTAAAAATTATACAAGCGCCTAACACATGTTCTATATGAATTTGAAAAATATTTTCAATCCCTTACACATGTGCATAACCTTTAAATTTTCTATTATTATAATTATATAATTAAAATTATCTATTCCTAATTAGATAATAGACCACATGGTAAAGTATATCCTCTTTAATACTAATAATAATTAATCATGATTTCACTAAAGGAAGAACAACAGTCCCTAATCTTTTATTTTTTTCCAAAGTATCATATAGAAGGTATGGAAAAAACAATACGAGAATACTGCCATATTGTTCGGTCACCTTACTACAAACTCCATATTCATATATGTAATTGATCATGTTCAAAGAAAATTTGTTCACAAAATTGCATCAAAATTCAATTTTTACAAAGATCTTTATAACTATCATGAAATGCTACCTCTACCAAATCTTCCCTTCTTGAATAAATGTAGAAAAATTAATAATATGACATTTCCTTATACAGGTTAATACTGCATAACAAAATTGATTCCTTAGAACTCCTAAGTGCAATTTCTTTCACATTTTCTTCACATAACTCAGGGTATGAAGCACTCTTTGAAGTTAAATATGCACAAAACTACACTTACTACTCGCTTATTAGTCAGATTGGAAGAGATCCTAACAGCTGGGATCATATTGACCTATTTTCTCTCTCACCAGAATCGCTTAAAAATGTTATTAAAATTATCTGAATTTTACCTTTATAAGTTATTGTGTGAACATCTGAGCAGGTAAAAAGTTGTTCCTAAAGCCCATTGGGCAAATATTCTTATCCAAGAGAAGTTAAGGTGAAATGAATGAATTATCCTTATCCCTCACCTCCCCCGGACCTCTGAGTGGACAGTCGGATGGGAGACGATAGCGTAGGGGGAGGGGGGATTTTGGGGGAAAGAGGGTAGGTTACGGAACAGGAGAACAGACCGTTATCGGGTGATTCACTCGCAACAAAATTTACATAAAATACTGTATATTTTTTGCAAAAGAGATGCACCAATTAAGCCAATGAGAAAAATTATTAAGAACAAACATAATCAGAGCGAAAACCTGAAAATTGAAAAAAAAACAAGATATTTCCTTGTGATCAAACAATTTAACTCGTCCGTCAATAAATATATAAATAAATCTTATATTGAATATTTTACAAAATTTTTGGAAATATATATTGTTTTCCCCCTCCCATGGACTACAACCTTGTCGTGGTGGAAGGGCTTATGTGTTCCGATGACCCCTAGAGCTGTGCTGGCGGGAGTAATAATAATTACTCCTGGAAGGGTCACCCATGCCAGATAGGTCGAAGGTTAGGAGCCAGACGAAAGGTAGTCCATGCAGCGTCTGTTCCTCAGTGAGGCGGCTGCAATGGCGTCTGACCCCAGTGGGGCGGCCATTAAGTGATGGTGTCACGTTAAAAACACTATTGAGGAAGGCAACGGGAAACCACCTCAATTATGATTCCCAAGAATATTATGATGGGCACTATAGATAATATGAGTCCTGGCAACTACGGGACACGGCCCAAGAGGCCGTGTGTCGTGCCCGGCAGCGGGAGAGGCAAGGCTTCCGCGGTCGTCATCCCACGAAACCCTTGCAGGGAAGAAATAACTTCAGCAGGACAGAAGACTCAGAAGAAGGCGAAAGTAGTTAGAATAGGAACCTGGAACGTCAGGACAATGTTGAGGAGAGGCAAATTAGAAAATATTAAGCGAGAGATGGAAAGAGGTAACATAGATGTTTTAGGCCTCTGCGAGGTGAGATGGAAGGATAGCGGGGATTACTGGAGTGACAATTATAGAGTAATATACAGCGGCGGGGATGAGAGCCAACGAGGGGTTGCCGTAATTTTAAATAAAGGGGTAGGAAGAAGCGTAGTCAACATAGAGCAAGCGACAGATAGAATTTTACTCGTAGAGATTAAAGCAGAGCCGACGAACTTGGTCATTATTCAGGTATACATGCCACCGAGCAACCACAAGGAGGAAGAAGTCGATAGGATGTATGATGAGTTAGAGGATATCATCGCGAGTGTTCCTGCAGGGAAACATTTGATAGTGATGGGGGATTGGAATGCGACGGTAGGCGAAGGAAGAGATGGTGGTGAGGTGGGGGACTATGGGTTAGGCACGAGGAATGAACGCGGGGAGAAAGCAATTGAATTCTGCAGGAGACAGGGGCTAGTCATCACTAACACATGGTTTAGACACCACAAAAGGCGTAGGTATACATGGAAAATGCCAGGTGACTCAGAAAGGTATCAGTTAGATTATATTATGGTTAGGCACAGGTTTAGGAACAGTGTGATAAATTCGCACAGTTTCCCAGGAGCGGATGCGGACTCTGACCACAATTTAGTTGTTATGAAATGTAATGTTCGTTTCAAGAAGATAAGGCAAGGGCGGCGGGTTAAAAAATGGAATTTAGAAGCAGTAAATGAATTAACGAGGAAGGAGTATCAGGAGGCTGTAGAGAAAATGATGGATGACGGTAAAGAACTGAGTACTATCGAAGAAAAATGGGAATGTATCAAGAAAGGGATATTGGAAGCCGCTAAAGACACTATAGGAACCGTTAACGGGAAAAGGATAAGGAAACCATGGGTAACGGATGAGATGATTGCGAAGATGGATGAGAGAAGAAGATGGAAAAATGTAAACACAGAGTTAGGCAAAATGAAGTACAAAGAGTTAAACAATAAATTGAGAAGGGCCACAAATAAAGCAAAAGAAGAATGGTGGAAAACGCAATGCGAGGATATGGAAAGTTTACAGAAGAAGGGTGAAATTGGTGCTCTATACAGCAAGGTTAAGTTATTATCGGGAAGTAAGAAGGTAAGAGCTGTGCTAACAGTTAAAGATAAATGGGGTAAGATAATAGTTGAACCAGGAAAAATCCAAGAGAGATGGAAGGAATATATAGAAACACTGTATGGTAAAGAACTTAGGCCGACAAGGTTAGACATAGAAAAGGAACATGACGTAGAAGAAGATAGCTTAGGTCCAGGCATACTCGACGATGAAATAGAAAGGGCATTAAAGGAGATGAAAGCAAATAAGGCTGTGGGGGTGGACAATATTCCTGTAGAAATGTTGAAATGGTTAGGGAAAGGTGGGAAAAAGGCCATATATGGACTGATTCGTAGTATCTATGAGGAAGGAATCTGGCCGGAAGATTTTGTGAGATCGGTGTTAGTTCCTATTCCAAAAAAGGCAAAGGCTTCGTCATGTGAGGATTACAGAACAATAAGTTTGATATCCCACGCAGCTAAAGTTATTCTCAGGATCATCAACAAAAGGATAGAGAGTAAGGCAAATGATTACTTAGGGGATGATCAGTTTGGGTTCAGGAAAGGAAGAGGTACGCGTGATGCCATTGCAGTAATGAGATCACTAGTCGAGAGGAATATAGAATACAATCAGGACGTTTTTGCCTGTTTTGTAGATTTCGAAAAAGCGTTTGATAGAGTGAATTGGGAAAAATTAATGCGTGTATTGCAGAAAATAGGAATGGATTGGAGGGACAGGAGACTGATCCGCAACCTGTACATGTCTCAGACTGCTCAGGTGCGAGTGGGGAACGGAGAGTCTGGATGGGCAGTGTTAGGAAGAGGTGTAAGGCAGGGTTGTCCATTGTCACCGGTACTGTTCAACGTATATGTAGAGGAAATGATTAAAGAGGCATGGGAAGAACTGGAGGTAGGAATGAAAGTCGGAGGGGAACTCGTAAAATCGGTTAGGTTTGCTAATGACCAAGCATTAGTTGCTCAGTCAGCCAAGGGGTTGCAAGCATTGTTGAGTGAATTGGAGGTTCAGTGCGATAAATATGGGATGAGAATCAATATTAATAAAACAAAGGTTATGCGATTTTCCAGAAAGAAAAAGGCTAAGCTAAATATTAAAATAGGCGGGGAAAGAATAGAGCAGGTAGAGCAGTTTACATATCTCGGAAGTGTTTTGGACCAATACGGTCAAAGTGGTAGGGACGTAAGGAGAAGAATTGCGCTAGGCAAGGAGGCTTTCTCAAGGAGGAGGGAGTTGATGACGGGGACGTTGAGTAGGGATGTTAAGACAAGACTCGTAAAAACTCTGATATGGAGCGTAGCTATGTACGGCACGGAAACGTGGTCGCTGAAGCAGGAGGATAGACGTAGATTGGAGGCTTTTGAAATGTGGGTGTGGAGAAGAATGGAGAAGGTGAAATGGACCGAAAGGAAAACAAATGAGGAAGTACTGGAAATGGTGGGTGAGGAGAGGGGTTTGTTGAGAGAAATCTTATGGAGGCAGGAAAAATGGATGAAAGGCGTATTGAGCGGTAGTGGAATGTTGAAGAGGGTAATAGAGGGGAGAATGTTGGGCAAGCGAGGTAAGGGTAGGAACAGGATAGGGATGTTGGACGGGATGAAGGGAGGAAAGAAGTACACCGAGATGAAGAGGGACCTGACATAGATTAGTTTGCTAGGTGGGGAGTCACAAAATGTTTATTTGATAGTTGTGTCCATCCAAAAACCTACCTTAACCGGTAGATTACCTAATAATAATAGTTAATAATAATATTGTTTTCTGAATCAATACATAATTCTTGAATACAAATATATCCTGCAGATTATACCTAGTTTGAGTGCCTTGAATTGAAATTTCGAACTGTTGGGCGTATTTCACGATGAGTCAGCACTAGGAGCACTCAGATCTCTAGTGATCCCTAAATCTCAGGAATGAGGCAGTTTTGTAGTGATTGAAATGGTTGATACTCCATTAACATGGCTGGAAAAATTACCCCGACTATGTCATTGAAGCAGGTACCTTATTGCTTTAACAGTTTTTGATTTCTATGTCGAATATTTGGGAACTACCAAGTTTTAACAGCGTACTCCCACAGTTTATGATGCGTAAACAGGTACTCGGCCTCTATCGAAGTATTTTACGCACCATTCGCGAAGTTCCCGGGGAAAAAAACAAGAGAGAGTTAAAAGACTGGGTTCGAGCCGATTTTAGGAGTAATATGCATGTGATTGATGAAGTGAGTTCCTTTAGTCTCGTTTAATGCGTTCGTAGCCTATATTTGCTCTCTATGGAAGTTTGTAATGGAGTCTTGAGAAGGCGACGGAGATGTGTGCTAATATGATTTTTATGGCTATTTCCAGAACGCCGTGAGAGTCTTGTTGCAACACGGCAAGACCTTTCTGGAAGAACTAAGACGAAGTTTGTCCATGAGTCGGTAACATCTAATTCAAGCGGTACCTACTTAAAAAATTATCCAAGTTACTTTGTTGAAATTGGCGACATTTCAGTGCCTTGTTTGAAGGGATCAGTGGGGAGGAGGCATGTACACTTAATTTAGTTCCCTTTGATTCGGTAAGCACCGGTGTCTTTTAATATATTATTAGATTTCGTGGACCTGTACGATTTTTCGGCTCCAAGGGTACTTGAAGGAGATTTGTCCATATACTTTTATTTTAATCTTTGAATATATATGGCCTCCAAGTTTTAAATAACTCGAGAACTTTAGAGGATCTAAACATGTTTATTTTTTCAAGGAACAAATTGCGATCGTGTGTTTTCCCTCTGTTTTGAAAAATGGTCTTTTTCCACATCTGTATGTAATTCATTCGTTCTTAGGTGACATTCATCTTACGGTATTTTGAAAGGTGCCAATTTTTAATACTATTGTCTTATTTATATGATGATGCCTTTATGAGGAGGTTTCTAATGAGGATTTATGTATAAAATCCGTGCTTATGTGACAATCTAAATAAAGCATTTTTGGTTAGTATAGATAACAAATCTTTTCCGTCCTGGAATGACCCTCCCAAAGAAAATCTTATGCAATTAATTATCTCACCAAAGGAATTAAAAAGCTCAAACTTAGTTTCAACAGCATGTGAAACTGTTTTGAAGTAGCAAATAAATCAATGTACCCCTAATTAACCTGCCGAAGCCTCGGCAATGGTGACGGTGTCACTAAGGTGGTTAAGTTCCTGGGTTGTTTTTTGAAAAGATTCGTGAGAATCTTGTAGGGTTGCAAGCCACCAGAAAAATTCTGAAGGCAAATAGATACTATCTACCGAAGGGTTGTATAACCCAACTGGTTGGAGATTGGAATTCATTAAACTTGTCTGTGTGGTCTTTAACATTTCATGACAAAAAATTGCTTTCCCATAATGTGTGTGTGTGTGGCATATTCCAAATGTTTTATAACAATTATACATGGAATGGAAACTTGTCGCATTTTTCTCTTGCTCTGCATACTGCAGTGCTCATGGCCACACAGCATTTCAAAAGTTCATTGTTGTGTTGGACTTTATGAAATTGGGAAAGTTATAATCAAACTAACTGGCAAAAAAGGTAGCTTTCCCTTTGAAATTTTATCTCTTTTACTTATTATTTGATATGATTAAGTAATACTTTTCATTTCCTGGCGAGAGATGTAAAGGTTAAAGCAAAATAATCTTCTTTTAACATTTTTATTAATGCATGAAAAAAATGCAGTAATATCATCCCATGGTAACAGTATGTTCTTCTTAAGAGGGCAACAAGGGAGAAACATTTTGTATTTGAATGAAGTAACAAAAACGATTGCATACAAGATCAGTCTCTTACTATGCACCACCTCTGAACTGAAAACCAGAAGGCTGCGGAAGAGGAGTGATATTTACAGAACAAAAGATTAACATATAAATGTGTTACTTATACAAATGGTTCAGCATACGTCTATTTACACACAAAGAGCACCCCTATTTATAAAAATATTTGTGACTTTTTGACACATTCTGAAGAAATTAAACTTTTCTGAGTCTCCCCAGAAATAGTGACTTTTTAATGCATTCAGGGTAGAGCAGATTAAGAGGCTTCAATATTTAGAATTTTCTTTAGTATGGCTGAAAACCACCAGAGATGAGAACTCTCTCCTGTTATTTATCGTATCCCCAGGTTGAGTGAAGGAATAATAAGCCTCATCCTCATTTGACCCTGAGCCATAGAATAAAAATGTATGTTTGTTGTTATGTTTTGTATCGTGTATGTATGAACGTACTTTCAATCTCACGTAATGTCATCACTGGGGACCACTTTATATTTTTGGAACAATTAGGTTAAATGTCTTAACATGGACAGTGACTTTATGTAGAAAGTAAAGTATGTACAGAGTTAATTGTGATCAATTTTCATGAAACGCTTTTGAAAAAAGAAGTAATGTCAATGAATAAGGGTAAATATACATAAGTGTGCAGCACCAGATTGTTAAACACCGGACTACTTTTGAGAAAAAATGCTCCCCCCACATGCATCCTCACTTGCAGTTACTCCGATCCTTTGTATTGTTCATGGGAAATATGACATCTTAAATCTAACTCCTATACACTAAATCTCTCTAAGTTAATTGAAATGCTCTCACATACCGTTGTGCAATGGGGCTTATAATACATTGTCAATATAATTGCTAAAGAGGCATCCTTTCAATTAATGCAAGAGTTTTCATCCAGTTTAACCTTCACCCTGTGATTGATTCCCAGCCTAGCTTCTCTGTGCTGCATGCGATCCAATTTGGCAATCAATCCAACTTTATGAGGATCCCATATAGTACCAGCATATTCTAAATGAGGTCTAACTAAACTCTTTGGGACTTGTTTGTTCTTTTGAGTTTAGGATTGAAAATTGATGTTTGAACCTTAAGGAAAGCCCAAGTCACCCTAAAGTAATGAGGGAAACATGATCATTATGCATTATGATTGCCATATTTTGGCGGTTGATGCCTAATTCTTCAGATTCTGTCCTTCGCGTGTCTGACTGAATAATATATTTCACTGATAAAAGTAGCTGTTGCCAAAGTTGGTATGATAATTGAAATTCATCATAGCTACTTGAAAAGAATTTGTTTCCACTGTTTTATTATGCACTGCTTCAATGTCAGCATAAATTATCAGCTGATATTGTGCTAAGATCATAATTGCACCTGGTAGTGGTTAGTGTTAACATGGAAATGTGTCATATGTAATAAAATTCTGTGAAAATACAAATTCTTCGAATGTGGACTACATGCAGTCCTTTATTTCATGTGTTGGAAATCCAGAATATTCTAAAAATAGATTTTATTCAAATCATGGTTAGATTTGATATATTTTGTAACCAAACCAGCAATGTGAAAGTTAAAAAAAAATACAGTACATTTTACCATTACATGATTGGTACTACACAATTTTTCAGTGTATCTGCCTAGAAACTGCTGTTTTAATTGGAGTAAGCTAAGAACATGAGCACGTCAAATCTCACTATAATTTTAATATTGTGATGGAAAAGTGATTCATTACTTAATATATCATTTTCCATGGTTAGGGAAAGGTGGGAAGAAGGCCATATATGGACTGATTTGTAGTATCTATGAGGAAGGAATCGGGCCGGAAGATTTTGTGAGATCGGTGTTAGTTCCTATTCCAAAAAAAGCAAAGGCTTCGTCATGTGAGGATTACAGAACAATAAGTTTGATATCCCACGCAGCTAAACTTATTCTCAGGATCATCAACAAAAGGATAGAGAGTAAGGCAAATGAATACTTAGGGGATGATCAGTTTGGGTTCAGGAAAGGAAGAGGTACGCGTGATGCCATTGCAGTAATGAGATCACTAGTCGAGAGGAATATAGAATACAATCAGGACGTTTTTGCCTGTTTTGTAGATTTCAAAAAAGCGTTTGATGGAGTGAATTGGGAAAAATTAATGCGTGTATTGCAGAAAATAGGAATGGATTGGAGGGACAGGAGACTGATCCGCAACCTGTACATGTCTCAGACTGCTCAGGTGCGAGTGGGGAACGGAGAGTCCGGATGGGCAGTGTTAGGAAGAGGTGTAAGGCAGGGTTGCCCATTGTCACCGGTACTGTTCAACGTATATGTAGAGGAAATGATTAAAGAGGCATGGGAAGAACTGGAGGTAGGAATGAAAGTCGGAGGGGAATTCGTAAAATCGGTTAGGTTTGCTGATGACCAAGCATTAGTGGCTCAGTCAGCCAAGGGGTTGCAAGCATTGTTGAGTGAATTGGAGGTTCAGTGCGATAAATATGGGATGAGAATAAATATTAATAAAACAAAGGTTATGCGATTTACCAGAAAGAAAAAGGCTAAGCTAAATATTAAAATAGGCGGGGAAAAAATAGAGCAGGTAGAACAGTTTACATATCTCGGAAGTGTTTTTGACCAACACGGTCAAAGTGGTAGGGACGTAAGGAGAAGAATTGCGCTAGGCAAGGAGGCTTTCTCAAGGAGGAGGGAGTTGATGACGGGGACGTTGAGTAGGGATGTTAAGACAAGACTCGTAAAAACTCTGATATGGAGCGTAGCTATGTACGGCGCGGAAATGTGGTCGCTGAAGCAGGAGAATAGACGTAGATTGGAGGCTTTTGAAATGTGGGTGTGGAGAAGAATGGAGAAGGTGAAATGGACCGAAAGGAAAACAAATGAGGAAGTACTAGAAATGGTGGGGGAGGGGTTTGTTGAGAGAAATCCTATGGAGGCAGGAAAAATGGATGAAAGGCGTATTGAGCGGTAGTGGGATGTTGAAGAGGGTAATAGAGGGGAGAATGTTGGGCAAGCGAGGTAAGGGTAGGAACAGGATAGGGATGTTGGACGGGATGAAGGGAGGAAAGAAGTACACCGAGATGAAGAGGGACCTGATATAGATTAGTTTGCTAGGTGGGGAGTCACAAAATGTTTATTTGATAGTTGTGTCCATCCAAAAACCTACCTTAACCGGTAGATTACCTAATAATAATATCATTTTCCAATAAAACAATGTTGTTATTTTTACAGTATTATCATTTGATTATTCACATTGAGATATTTTGCCCTATGTATGGAAAGTCATCGCTATAGCCAGCAAGGTTTTTATTGATGTTGCTTAACAGCGAGGAGTGTATAATAAGGAACAGTTCCATGAGAGGCCTATATCAAGCCAGAGGAATGTTTTACTGAGAATAATTTAATGTCGGGCCTATACAATTGTGTATGGAATGTTTTGAAGTGGATAAATCCATTCCTGGTTTTCCAGCTAAAAAAGATTTACACTCAACCACAATTATTTCCTCAAAAATTGCTGACTTCTTGAGTATTCAAATTAAACAGACATTTCAGTTCAGTGTCCCGTACACACGTTAATGGATCATTCGGCTGGTTAATTAATGTTGTTCGATCAGATTTTAAGTAATTTGTTATTTACAACAAAATAATTTCATGTCTATACAATCCATCAGGTGTGTTCTTTCACTCATTTTACATTCAACAAAAGTATGAATTTTAAATATGGAAACAATATTCCTTTCCCTTGAATCGCTGTTATGCATGAATTATGGGGTTTTTTGCTCAAATCAAGCTACCCAACACAAAAAGTTTACCGTATATTGCCATGAAAAATATATCAATTTCATGTTCTTATTAATGTTTAAGAAGAATTCACATATTCATTTTTAAATATTATTAATCCATACATTTTCGAAGGCAGTTCTAACAAACTCGGAAATCTTTGCATTCGACAAGCCGTTACATTTGTTGTGTTGGCCAACCTTGCAAACAATAACGCATCTGATGTTGTTACAACATGCGAATAATACCATGTTGTGGTTAATGCTTATCATATTTATTAACTTACAAAGGAATGGAACATAATTCGAAGAAAACTATTTTAGAAAGAAGCTGATCTCAAAACCTTTAGACTTACTGAAAGAAAACAGAATTATTGAATTGACGAGTTCAAAAGGAAATCAAAACGTAATGGATTATGCTCACCAAAAGTGGTGTTTCGGCATTTAAATGCAACTAATGAGGCAAGTGTTTAGGATTATCATTGACATTTAAGGTTATTTTCATGCTTTCTAATATGTGCTCGATGTCTCATGTCAAACCGCAGTTAATTGTCTTTTATAGTTCACTATGTCTAAGCAATTCAAATAAACATCGCAAGACGCTGGAATCGTTTATATATTTGGTCTGCACTTTGTATGTGTTATCATAGTTATTCATTTTCGCTAGGTGTTGTGTGACAGCCTGAATTAATTTTCAAATGTAGTGCGCGTTCTATTTATAGCATTATGTGAATGTATATACATTACACACCTTTTAAAAATTTGAGTAAATTCGTGTTTCATTGTAACAGCATAATTAAATATTTTAATCAGCCTTTCCATCAAGTTGATTTCATCATCTTATATGCTTAAAGTAAAAATGCGAAATAACTTAGGATGGGCACCCCATGCATTCAGTTTTCTTTTCCACTGTTTGTGTTTATGAATTTCGCGGTTTACATTGAAAATGTATTCCAGTATCCCATTAATATTATACTTTCATGTTTAAATAGAAGATAAATAGAAAAGGAATAAAATACTGTGAATACACTTGCGGATGGCACAAGTTGTGCAAATTAACCTCGGCTTCAGTAGGAAACGACAACGGACTTTAGCAGCTACATTTGTGAAGCCATAGTAATTGTTTCGTGTCTAATCATACCAAATTGCAAGTGATTTCCTTAATCCGGACAACTTCCTTTACAAGAACTTGTGGCAGTTCATACAGCACTTTGCAAACATTTCCTGTAGCAAACTCCTACTAAGTTCCATGTCATCATACATATGGTGCTAATTTCCCCCTTGCACTCTCATTAGTAGTAAGTGTAAAGTAGGCCATAAGTGTGTTTACCCATGTCTTACATGTACATTACTCGAATCATTTTCTCGAGTATGAAGATATAGGCTCAAATTTCAATCATCAGTACTTCTTCTACAATCTTGCTAATATCAGGTGACAAGCTCATTCTATAAGGAAATGGTTGCATCAGTGGGCGTTGTCAGGGTTGCTATTCTTTTGAAACCCCATAATTAACACTAATGTTTATGCTCAGGTAATACTTCTTTGAACTTTGTCTAAATGCACTCCACTATGCATGAAAATATCTGTAGCTCATAACCTGAAGGAATAGGAATATTATGGACTTAACTTACAATGGAACATTTAGTAAGTGGAAATTCAGTTAGTTCTTCCATAACTTCATTACAACACACACATTTCCTGAGTGAATGCTCAACAAAGGAATAAATTGGTACCATGAAGCACCTCAAAACAAAATCACATCGGAGAACAAATGAAAAAGTTCAACTCAAAATACCAATATTTGATTCTTTTGTGTTCTCTTACATAGATCATCAATGTAAAGACGAAAAACTACGTTTGTTGGTAGGCGAAAAGCTACCTTAATGAGTCCCTTGTAGATGATTCTGTACAGTAAAAAAAATGGAGAATTTCAATCTATTCCTACATTTTCCTTGAAATAGAAGGTATAATTTCAAATGTTTAAGAACTTTAAACAACTGTGGGGCAAGTAAGCTTGCTTGAAGAAGTTCTTCGATTTCCAGGTTAATTACACACGTGTGTTTGCAAGTATGATTTAAATCGATAGATACCCTGTTCTCTTTCATGGTGGGCACTGTCCAGAAAATCCTGGTTTTAGATTTGAAAGGAAACTTATTTCCTCCTACTTATTTGGCCATGCTACCCTTTCCTTACATGTTCTTATTTTCCATCTGCCACATTCATACATTGTTTCACTCATGCTCTTCGTTAACATTACTTTTTCTGGATAAATATTTACTCAATTTAATGTACAAGTCTGGCTAATGTACTAAACACGTAACTAATGCAAAGGTCATGCGAACTCTTGAAGAAAGCAACTGGGATTGAGTGAAAGAGTTGAATCTAAAATTGTATGGATTTATTCATTTACATCGGAAATATCACTGTGAAAGATTAAAATATTGTGCAAGAGATTTTGAATGCAAGGTGACCGAAGACTTGTCCTTTGCGTGCAGGACACCATTTATTTATTCACTGAGACTTTATGGATAAGTCTATTTTAATCAATGTCGAAGCATTGGTAGAAACTAATGTTCAGGTTTTCATTAATTTTTATGCAATAAAAGAATTAGTATTGGATAGGGAAGGATAGAGAACTGCAGGCTACCAATCTTCTGATTAAATAACTGTTGGTGTAAACAAATTGAAAAGAGAATTAATAAAGAACAAAGAAGGAAATATTTATATGGGTAATTAAATCTTATTTTAACCTTTGGTGAACATTTTAAGTTTCACTACCTATTTATGGAAAATGACAGAAAGATTGATTGATTGTTTCTAGCCAATATTAAAAGGTAAAGCATTTTTTTTACATATGTGTAATATTTATGAGGAAGGAGTTTCACCTGAAGACTTCATTGTGGCAATTTTGATGTTGTTCCAGAAAATGATGAATATGTACCTATAGTAGTGCCTGAAAACCTGCTGCAAACAGAGGGGATGTGCAAATTGATTTTATGCTGATGAAGCTGAAAGGAATTTTATACAAATTGAAAAAACTGGACATAGATATGAATTTTTTGTCACTGAAAAATATACTACCTCAATGTTGTTGAACCATTTGTACCTAAAAGATGGTGATTTACTTATCCCGGGCTTCACTCTATTTTAGTCACTTTACTAATCAACCAATCTTATCTTCAATGCAACAATTTCAGAGTGCAAATCATTTGTCTTGACCGGCATCTCCCACAGTTTCTTGGAATTAATCCCATCTTTACCGCACACTGTAGTTAGCATGGAAAGAGCACTAACAATTTAAGAGATTTTTTTTATCTGGACTTTCAAAAATAAAATCACATTTTACCAATATTTGTGAAATGTTTGAGATTTTAAAATGTCATATTGACCTGCTCAATAGTGTCTACAATCTACTTACATGTTGGTGTCTGTTGATTTATTTTTACACCAGAGCATACCTTGTGTCTAGTATATTTCTCTTTATAGAATGCCGCATGCATATGTACTCTTCAGTGATCTACAGCTAAGTTTACATTTTGGTCAATGATTATTTGTCCTTTTGCTAGAATTATTTAGTTCAATAGGAAGAGTGTTGGTTCACCTTGGGAATCAATTCTGTGCCTACAGTTGTGCATTGCATGAATTTAATTATGATTTCTTCTCTGTTTTCACCTCAAGTCCTGTTATTATTTAAAAATGCTAAAGTAATTACATTAGTTCGACTAGTTAATTTTGTTATTTTTCCACCTGAAAGTTTCCCTATGATTTCTTGTGCAATTCTTTAAGCTGATTCCCTTAGTGATTTTTACTCTGAAGTTAATTCCCTGTCATTTTCATCAACTTGTGGTAGTTTCAGGTGGTTTAAACGAATTTAATGTTTGTGATCAGATTCATTTTTTTAGAACATGAATTTAATAGGTTTCTAGAGGAATTTTGAATTTATAGCTAAAATTATTTTGGTTTTCGCGTCCCAATTAAAATCTTTATGCAAAATTAGTTGGCGGATATTCTTAAGCTCCTCCCACTTGAATTTCCCAAGTGAATTCAAGTTGCAAGGTTAAGTTATGATGCTCCGCGAAATCGTATTTGCCATTCATGATATTTAATGTTTGTTGTCGTTGATGCGCTCGCCGTGTAACCATCTTTTTCCTTCTGAGCCAAGTGAAAAACCCTTCAGGTGGAAACTGAATATTTTCCTCTTGCGTGATCACTTTTGGCTCACTTTATTGGCCCATGTACGGTGGTGCTTCAAACAAAGAAATGCTGACTGCCTTTATAAGTTGGCGTTCTCCCTCGTACGTCTAGAGTACACCTGTTTGGTTAGAAAAGTTGAAAGAAGTCAATTCATGTTGTCAATTTATTGGCAGTTGTTCATGATTGCCTGCCAAATTCTATTGTTCACGGTTGTGTTTGTAAACTTAATTGGATATTGGCGGGAGGGTTAAAGGTTTCAAAGTCTCATAGATTATTCCCCGCGTTGTGTTGACAAAATCGGAGGCAAATAATTATATTGTTATGTGCCGGCAAATATTGAAATTGCAGCGTGAGAACTGTCTATTGTTAGAAAAGTATTCCGAAATTATTTCCGTGAATGGTTTCCGGTTTAATTCAGAGTTTATTTTACATTCTTTTTGTCAGACCGCATAACTATTCCCTTTCATTGAAAAATCATCCTGTTCGTTGGAAGGTCAAAACTGACGGAATGAAAATTATTTTTAGGACATCTTTTTTACACATCGGCGAATAGTATCGCAAATGGATGGCCACATATTCGTTTAACATAAGTTTCATTCTTATCCCTGGTTAATTTAGGACTACTTAATGCCAGCTGTAATGTCTGCATTCCCGGCTTCCTGAAATATTTAATTTTTCCCACGCCGTAGAGCCGCCGTTAAATTTAGATTCTATTAATAGGGGAGGGAGAGTGGGCTCGCGGGTGAAATGAAAGCTTGTAGTAAGGCGATGTTAGGCGCCCGCGGTCGCCTGGAGAGCTTAGATAGTTTAGCACACGTGCCATGACAGATTCCCTTGTCGATTCTTTTCTCATGAGGTGACATAACATCGCGCAATTAGTCGTCTCATTTTCTCAACCGAGTTTTGCGACAACGCCGTGCTTAGCTCAGGGCCGTGTGTCGTAAAATACCTGGATCGGCCGCCTCAGTATTTTTATCGTAATTCCTTATCGTAATCTCGTGAATATTACATTGTTCCGTTATCATTTTTCTGGATTATTGGACGGAAAATTACCGGGCCACAATGGCTACCGAAGATGGTGATTGTTGCGTGAATAGTTGTTGTCTGGTGGATTCATTGCCTTCGTTTTTATTCTACGATTTTATTTGCAGATAACATACCGCTGTTTGTATTGGAATTTGGCGGTGGTGGTTGGCAGGAGCATCCCGCTGATGCCACAGAAGGGTATTATCAGTATGTGGACGATGGCTACAGAGATGGCACGTGGGCACGCCAGCAAATGTATCCTCAGTCTTTAAAAATGGATGAAGGAATAGGTGAGTCCAGTACTGACTGTTAGTTCAGTTTGCTAATCTTATGATGCAGTATAGTGTAAAGTGATTCAAGGGTATGCAGAGATATTTTTTGCAGTTCATGAAACAATAAATAATAGCCCTTTTTATCAATGTAAATTTTATAGAAAGGTCCCATGTTAGCAGCAGAATTAGAAAAATATTTGGAATATTACTGGATTTCAAATGTAGTTATTTTGAGTTGTTATTTCTAGGAAGTGCATATTTAGGTTTTATTTTTTCAGAATGTCATAAGGATAAACATTAGTGCTAATAGATTATGTGGGAAGCACCATCCAAATTTCAGGGAGTCTCTCATGGTGAAAATAAGTCACCTACTTTATTTTCTTCCCCCCTTGAACATTCAGTGTTCCTGAGTTCTGACAAGTTACAATGAAGAGATCTATTATTAAATAATATTTGGGAAATACTATTATCATCTGGCATTGTGGGTTATTACTTGTGATCATTTTTCTATTGAGTTCTAGGAGCATGGCTGATGTAGAGGCTCTCTGGGTTGTTTTGTCAGATGAGTCCTAGCATTCACCAGTTATTTCTCATAGGATTTTGTTTACTTTGAAATAGTTAGTGTCTGTTGTTTAAGCTTCCTTTGGTTTTGATCGTAAGGACATGAAATTATGGGTACTAAATATTTATGATTGTTTGAGACAGTGCCACTCATCACCATTAAGAATATTTTTTTTCCCCCTAATGCTAAATATCTGGGACCATCTGGGACAGACTATGTATATATATATATATATATATATGCTCATGGGGTGAGGGTATAGGTTTCCTCCCACCATCTTTTGTGTTAAACTGTTGGAAATTGGTACCATTGGAGGAAATAAGCTGCTTTTTCAGATTCATTGAGAAGTGAAATTGTTGGAAGGGGTTCAGTCGTGCCAGAGTCATCAGAACTTTCTGGTTGCCTGTCATAAATTATTTTGATCAGTATGCAACCCTTTGCTTTGTTGGCCCGACTTTGATTCGACCATTGTTTCCCTCTGCTTAGGCATGCTGCAGAACATGACTCCGAATGAGCAGCAGGCTCTGGAGGCGGGGGCCGAGGGCCAGTGGGGTTGGAGGGAGGGCCAGAGGAGGGACGAGGGAAACAACGATGTGATGGCGGAGCGAGAGTGGAGGGAAGTGGAGGACAGGCCCAAGAAATGGTCGCGTGAGCCCTGCCCCGAACCACTGAATGCCACTGCAGCAGGGGACGTGGGCGGCACCTCCAAAAGGAATTGGGCACGCGAGGATTCAAACCGTTATGAGGGGAATGAGTTGCGAGTGGGGTCACATGTTCAGGTGGAGGTGAATGATGAGCCGAAGTTTGGAGTCGTTCGTTGGATCGGCATGATTCCCGGAGAGTGTATGGGACCCGTGGCCGGTGTGGAAATGGTCAGTAGCGATTCCCAATCTCTTGTGCTCATTAGAAGGTGGGAGGAGGGTTGCTCAAATATCTCTTGCCCATGATATTCCTTGTCAACCACAGTTATGCCTGCTGCAGCCCTTGAAATCCAATGTTTTGAGTACATGGGGTTTCTCCCTCCCTTAAATATACGTGTTATTGTCCAAACAAATGTTTGGTGAAATTTTTCTCTCACAAAATGCACAGCTGTTGCAGCTTTATCTCATTGCAATTGCACACTTCAAAATTGTGTGACTGCATGACATCTTAATTTTCCTTAATGTTAGTATATTAAATTGCATCAAAACAAGAATTAAGGAAAGACTAGTGTACATTAAATTCTCAATATTATCCGTGTGCTAATGGGCACATGATAAAGCAAAGATAATTGAAAATTTTGGATAAGCGAAATATGTGGAAAATATGGTTGTGATATGAACAGATTCAATTTCTATAAATAAATATTATTAGTTTTAAAAAATGAGCATCCACAATTGGGAAACAAATGAACTCTTTTTTCATTTGTTGTGCTCAATTTGAGTTTTATAGCAATGGAAATAGTAAAATCAGCCATCTGCACGTGAAACCTAATCCCTGATTTCCCATGAATTTGAATAGCCTACCAACCATGGTTTTTTCAACTGCTGGGTTTTTCAGAGACATAATTTCTGTGGTTGACTAGGGATGCCTCAGTTGTCGTGATTAATTTACTTATACAATGAAAATATGTGGTGATTTATTTCGGAGTAGATGGTGAAAAACAGTAACATTCAAATGTGCAGCTTGGGTGTGTGCCATTTGGGACATTATTTTAATACCTTTTTTTTTAATTTCCATCTGTGTCACGGGCCTAATTGAAGGAGTTTTCCAAGATCTGTAATTAGCATCCATTTAAATTGACTCTACTAATAAATTCATTGAATGAAAATTGGTTAAGTCACAGTAATATTTTATTACTCATTTGTACTTTTTCATTTAATGTCTGTATTTCAAATTTGTAAGTGAAGTATACTTGAGGTGTCTTATATTGCAAAATTTTACCAAATGCTGTGGTCACTGGGCAAATAAATATATACTTATTATTATTGTTTTCACAAATTACCCCCAGGAAATCAAATAAAAGCCAAAAATTCCAATTTGTCATTAGCAGCATGACAATGGATGTAAAACATTAAGCACTTGAAATAATGATATATGTTTGGGGTGCTTATTAGGTGAGGTCCTGGTTCTAATCAGGAAAGGGTAATGTTTAGCTGAGAAGAAACCAAAATCTGTAAGAAAAAATCTGATTTTTCTTTCAAAAAATCTTCCTGTGAGGACACAGATGTCATAGTGAAAGGAACTGATTCCATTAACGTACTGTGTGAATTCCACATTGTAGAATTAAAAGCTGTATAGTGCACTGCTCCACCAAAAGTAATTTTAAGTGTACGTGATCATCTTTCAGCTTACTATCTTTTCATTTAGTGGGGATTGTTAGTTACCTTTTGATTCTTAATATGTCATTCTTCCAGCACATAATACCTGCAACTGTGAATGATAAAAATTCCACATTTTATAAGGCTTGCTATTTGGTGAGCTATACCTTTACCCAGCAAACCATCCTTCAGGTTGATTACTGTAGTATTTTTGATAGACTACTAGGCTAAAGCTAAAACTTTTTCCTTGTTGAGGTTTATGTGATGGACTAGTTTTTTCTTTAATTTCTTCCCTGGGTGTTGTCAGGATACAGAGAATGTCGGGGCCACGGATGGATCTTTCAACGGGAGGCGTTATTTCCGTTGCAACCCAATGCGTGGATTCTTTGTGCCCCTTGAGCATTGCTGCCTCGATCGACGTTACTACTCCAACACTTTCCAAGGACCCATGGATAGGTGTGACGAGGGTAAGTGTGTGAGGAGTAAGTTGACGTAGAATCAGAAGAACTAAGTAAAAGTACAAAAAAGTCATAGCAAAAGAAGCCATTTGTAAGAGGAAAATAATATAATGTTGCAACCTTAAACTTAAAGCGGAGGAAGAGATTTATCTTTTGCTATGATTGGAGTGGTTCAATGTACGGTCGTGTGATGAACTGAGTGGAACTTGGTGAAGAGAGGGTGAAGAATTTGAGATTTTTGTGGTGTAGTTGTAAAGTAGATTGGAGTGAATAAAATTCCATTGGAGAAAAGAATATAAAGTGGGCTGAAAAAGACTGAAAAGGTGGCATAGACTATATTTGACAAAGGCCGTTGAGGGAGCTGTAGCACAGGGACAGAGGAGAGGAAGGAGGAGGAGGCAGAAGATGGTAGACAGATGTTGAGGGAGGAAGGAAGCCGAGGGGGACAGGGCAGGAGAAAATGAAAGCAGTGGTACAAGTCCTTTCACTTGGCAGAGAATCTTGGGTTGACTAAAAGAACTCTGTATAGTTGTTGCTGCATATGCATCTGATATTAGTATACAAGTTAATGGTCAAAATCACAAAGTCCTGCAATCCATAAGTTCCCAGACTAAAAAAATATATTCAAAACAAAGTCATATGAGTTTCAACTGTTTATTTTCTCTTAAATAGAACCCATTTGACACGATACATTGCTCAGCATGAGTTTTCAATCTCTTCATGGCCCCGTTTTTGGAATCATCTCGAGTTGATGGGTCACAGCCTCCTGGCTGTGACCCATCCCACCCTCCCCATTCTGGCCCTTATGCACAGTTCTGCTTTTGTATTAACTTCTTGTTCAATGTAACCAATCCTCATACTGTGAGGGAGTGAATGAGTCGGGAGAATGATTGAGATGGATGATGTTTTATGCATGAACTCTTTTGTCTCTCTTCGCAGGTGCCTCCTTTGGAGTGATGGACAGCCCAGTGGTCCCTGGGGTGGTTCCTCCCGTTTCTGCTGTTACCTGCAACCACTCTGGTGAGGAAGAGCTGCCTTCTCCAATAGGACGTTATCGTGGGATACAGGGTCACAACAATTCATGCTATTTAGATGCAACTCTGTTTAGCATGTTCACCTTTACGAGGTGAGTTGTTGTTGTTCCTCTATGAGGAGGGTACTACTGTGCTTCCTAAGCACATTTAATTTTATGCATAAGCTTTTTTAAAAAACTGAGGAAGAGTCCTTTGTATCACCAATTGGGTGACTGCAGATGTGGAACTTGGAAACAAGTAATGGAATGTTGCCTGATTAGGGAAAGTGGTGAATGTAACATGAATATTGGAATGCTTTCAGAATTTAACAAATGTCCAGTTGACAAACCTGTGTTATCACACTGCTGGCCTAGCTGTAGTAGCTGAAAGTAAGTCATTTTGAAAATTGTATTGGTAAAACTATAGGTTACTTGAGAAATCCCGATGTTGTCATTTTTGTTCATTCAAGATGTGTATGGTCTGTCCCCATATTAAATAGTAGAATAAGTCTGGTAAAAAAAGATTTATTGCAGATCAAAATGAAAATCACTAAAATACTTCAAAATAGAACACTAAGTGCATCGACACTCTGATGCCAGCACCTCTGTCAGTTGCGGTACGTTTCCTGGAACCTGTCGACAGGAACCGCATATTCAGGCACTTAGTCATGGGTCCTGTGGAATAATCTAAGATGATTGACTTTCAAAGCTCCTTTTTATTCTTGGGAAGAAAAACAAGTCTGACAGTACCACATTGGGGCTGTAGTAGGGAGGCTGGGGCAGTGTTGCCCACCTTGTGCTCGGCCAGGTCATGAGGAAGGTGGTGTACGATGGCATGGCATTGTTGTGGTGCAGCCGCCAGTTGTCAAAGATCTCCTTCCTGCTGACACATTGCACTCTTTTCAACAGCCTTCCCTCATTGAACTTACTGTTCACTGTCTGTCCCTAAGGCACAAATCATTGTGGATAATGTATTTTGAGTTGAAAAAGACAATGAGCATGGTCTACTTTTGGACTATTTTTGGGAGAGACCCTGTACTTTTCTCAACGAAACACTCGTGTAGTGCCCTAGTTTCTATTAACTTGAGGTTATTTTGAGGTATTTTGTAGGTGTACATTACGAAAAGTAAATAAAATTTGTGGACAAAAAGAAATTTGACATTTGTGGGTTAATCTGAATTGGATGAAACAAGTTTTTGTTTTGCTGCCGGCAATGGTGATTTTAAAAATCCACTCTGTCTGGAAGGATAGCGGGGATTACTGGAGTGACAATTATAGAGTAATATACAGCGGCGGGGATGAGAGCCAACGAGGGGTTGCCGTAATTTTAAATAAAGGGGTAGGAAGAAGCGTAGTCAACATAGACCAAGCGACAGATAGAATTTTACTCGTAGAGATTAAAGCAGAGCCGACGAACTTGGTCATTATTCAGGTATACATGCCACCGAGCAACCACAAGGAGGAAGAAGTCAATAGGATGTATGATGAGTTAGAGGATATCATCGCGAGTGTTCCTGCAGGGAAACATTTGATAGTGATGGGGGATTGGAATGCGACGGTAGGCGAAGGAAGAGATGGGGGTGAGGTGGGGGACTATGGGTTAGGCACGAGGAATGAACGCGGGGAGAAAGCAATTGAATTCTGCAGGAGACAGGGGTTAGTCATCACTAACACATGGTTTAGACACCACAAAAGGCGTAGGTATACATGGAAAATGCCAGGTGACTCAGAAAGGTATCAGTTAGATTATATTATGGTTAGGCACAGGTTTAGGAACAGTGTGATAAATTCGCACAGTTTCCCAGGAGCGGATGCGGACTCTGACCACAATTTAGTTGTTATGAAATGTAATGTTAGTTTCAAGAAGATAAGGCAAGGCCGGCGGGTTAAAAAATGGAATTTAGAAGCAGTAAATGAATTAACGAGGAAGGAGTATCAGGAGGCTGTAGAGAAAATGATGGATGACGGTAAAGAACTGAGTGCTATCGAAGAAAAATGGGAATGTATCAAGAAAGGGATATTGGAAGCCGCTAAAGACACTATAGGGACCGTTAACGGGAAAAGGATAAGGAAACCATGGGTAACGGATGAGATGATTGCGAAGATGGATGAGAGAAGAAGATGGAAAAATGTAAACACAGAGTTAGGCAAAATGAAGTACAAAGAGTTAAACAATAAATTGAGAAGGGCCACAAATAAAGCAAAAGAAGAATGGTGGAAAACGCAATGCGAGGATATGGAAAGTTTACAGAAGAAGGGTGAAATTGGTGCTCTATACAGCAAGGTTAAGTTATTATCGGGAAGTAAGAAGGCAAGAGCTGTGCTAACAGTTAAAGATAAATGGGGTAAGATAATAGTTGAACCAGGAAAAATCCAAGAGAGATGGAAGGAATATATAGAAAAACTGTATGGTAAAGAACTTAGGCCGACAAGGTTAGACATAGAAAAGGAACATGACGTAGAAGAAGATAGCTTAGGTCCAGGCATACTCGACGATGAAATAGAAAGGGCATTAAAGGAGATGAAAGCAAATAAGGCTGTGGGGGTGGACAATATTCCTGTAGAAATGTTGAAATGGTTAGGGAAAGGTGGGAAAAAGGCCATATATGGACTGATTCGTAGTATCTATGAGGAAGGAATCTGGCCGGAAGATTTTGTGAGATCGGTGTTAGTTCCTATTCCAAAAAAGGCAAAGGCTTCATCATGTGAGGATTACAGAACAATAAGTTTGATATCCCACGCAGCTAAAGTTATTCTCAGGATCATCAATAAAAGGATAGAGAGTAAGGCAAATGATTACTTAGGGGATGATCAGTTTGGGTTCAGGAAAGGAAGAGGTACGCGTGATGCCATTGCAGTAATGAGATCACTAGTCGAGAGGAATATAGAATACAATCAGGACGTTTTTGCCTGTTTTGTAGATTTCGAAAAAGCGTTTGATAGAGTGAATTGGGAAAAATTAATGCGTGTATTGCAGAAAATAGGAATGGATTGGAGGGACAGGAGACTGATCCGCAACCTGTACATGTCTCAGACTGCTCAGGTGCGAGTGGGGAACGGAGAGTCCGGATGGGCAGTGTTAGGAAGAGGTGTAAGGCAGGGTTGCCCATTGTCACCGGTACTGTTCAACGTATATGTAGAGGAAATGATTAAAGAGGCATGGGAAGAACTGGAGGTAGGAATGAAAGTCGGAGGGGAACTCGTAAAATCGGTTAGGTTTGCTGATGACCAAGCATTAGTTGCTCAGTCAGCCAAGGGGTTGCAAGCATTGTTGAGTGAATTGGAGGTTCAGTGCGATAAATATGGGATGAGAATCAATATTAATAAAACAAAGGTTATGCGATTTTCCAGAAAGAAAAAGGCTAAGCTAAATATTAAAATAGGCGGGGAAAGAATAGAGCAGGTAGAGCAGTTTACATATCTCGGAAGTGTTTTGGACCAATACGGTCAAAGTGGTAGGGACGTAAGGAGAAGAATTGCGCTAGGCAAGGAGGCTTTCTCAAGGAGGAGGGAGTTGATGACGGGGACGTTGAGTAGGGATGTTAAGACAAGACTCGTAAAAACTCTGATATGGAGCGTAGCTATGTACGCCGCGGAAACGTGGTCGCTGAAGCAGGAGGATAGACGTAGATTGGAGGCTTTTGAAATGTGGGTGTGGAGAAGAATGGAGAAGGTGAAATGGACCGAGAGGAAAACAAATGAGGAAGTGCTGGAAATGGTGGGTGAGGAGAGGGGTTTGTTGAGAGAAATCCTATGGAGGCAGGAAAAATGGATGAAAGGCGTATTGAGCGGTAGTGGAATGTTGAAGAGGGTAATAGAGGGGAGAATGTTGGGCAAGCGAGGTAAGGGTAGGAACAGGATAGGGATGTTGGACGGGATGAAGGGAGGAAAGAAGTACACCGAGATGAAGAGGGAC